>JANHZT010000029.1:196697-209710 GCA_032468215.1 Stegonotus admiraltiensis
CCTACCTACCTACCTACCTATCTATCTATCTATCTATCTATCTATCTATCTATCTATCTATCTATCTATCTATCTGTTAGACTTCTATACCGCTTCATAGTGCTTTTTTTTATAGCTCTCTAAGCGGTTTACAAAAATTAGCATATAGCATATTGCATTAGCATTAGCATATTGCCCCCAACAATCTGGGTCCTCATGATGTAGAAAAGTAGATTCTGAAGCAGAATTTTTATCAACAATTTGTGATTGGATATCAGAAATGTTATTTTATGGCTCAACTATTGTTATCTTCCATTGTTATCCGCCTCTTTTTCAAAAACAGAACACTGTTTGAAGAAGGGGAAAAGGCATATAATACAAAATTTTGCAAAGCATAAAAATATATTAAAATATATTAAAGCCTATACATAATAGCTAGTGGCCCCAGTTGATTGCTGTTAATTGGAGTTGACTTCATTACAATACTTGCAATACAATACTCTTAGGCAGGTCTGTTACTGCCATCTTCACTTTTTTTGCCTTTTTCCTGAAACATTTGGGGGGGGGCAAGAGAAGCACAGATGATGACATCAAGTTTGGTCAGTTGCAGACCCAGAAGACAGCTGCTGGGATACTAGCATGCCTGCTTGAAAAATAATGTTCTGCATGCAGTATTCATAGAGAAGATGTTTCAGATAGCATTCTTCTAAACACAAATTATGTACTTAAACTAAGTACTTGAAACAGCAGATTTTTTAAAGAAAGCATGTACTCAGGGAAGAATCATCATTCTTAGGTCTTTTAATGCTCTAATAACCATTTTTTTTTTACTATCTTGTCTCATTTCCATCCATCAATTCATGACATCCACAGAAAAACTTTCCCCCTCAAAAGCTCAAATTCCATTCTTTCAGAATTTCTCCACAATTCATCTTCTATTGTTTCATTGTTACTGTTCATTAGAATGTTACAATGAAGATCCCCAATCTCTGAATTCCTGTTTTCATACTCTCCCAGAATCACTATATGGTAGCAATTCATACTTTTTGACACATATTTTAGTCCTTTTTTCATAACAGAACCCACACCTTCACTGTCATACATGTATTCATCAGCTCCAGTCTAAAAGATGAGACCACCCTTATTCAGATTATTTCCTCTTTCTTTGTTTCATAGACACTCCCTCCCTCCCTCCCTCCCTCTATATTCCAAAACACAATCTTTCACATGCTATGTAGATCCATGACTACTGACTTTCACTTCCTTTTATAGCTTTAGTCAATTGAGGCTTTTACGTAGTTCTTTACCCTCTACTAATGGCAAAGACAGTTTGGGTCGATTCTGGTAGATTTTGATCAGAATGCCACAAGTGCAATCAATGGCCAGTTTTACCCCAAGCATACTTATACTACTGTATTAACTTAGATACCTAAACTTCTGCTTACCTTCCAAACCGGCATATTTTTGGTATCCTACCAACCAGCACGTTCATACAGTATACAAAAGACTGTGAACAATTAATGAATGACGGGAGAAAAGAAAAGAAGGAAAAGAAACGAGTGAATGTGGAAAAAATATAGCGAGAAAATAAGTCCTGTATGAAAAAAATATTAGAAGATTGATCAGTTGGTATTTCAGTGAACTGAACAGGAGGTGAATGTAAAGATGGGTAATGTGGAAGATGCTTCAGTGAAAAGAATTATGCTACAGATTGTCACAGAAGTGTGTGGGATAACAATAATTGGAGGTATGAAATAATTGGAGCCCTTTTACTTCATAACAACAGCAACCTATTATCATGTGCAGTAACACAGTTTAAATAACCGTGTATCAAATCTTAATATATTTTAGGTTCCTGCACTGTTCATCAAGGATTATTAGGTGGAAAATGTACACAATTTGTCTGTAGTTCTTCAAAGACTGATCGTGGGATTTCTCCAATCTTGAAAAAATGTTCTAAGCTTTCATTGATCTACTAAGAGCTTTAAAAATGTTATTCTCAGGTTTCTCCAGCTGATGGAAGGAGCAGACTACCTACCCCTTCTTCTGAACCTCCCCCAAGCATTGTGAGGTTTGCTGTTCCACCAACTCATGGTCAAAATGGCTCAGATACATCTGATTCCGAATACAGTTCTCAGACAACAGTATCAGGAATCAGTGAGGAACTACATCAGTATGAGGGCCCCCAGAGAACTGGGGCCCCAGCCCATCAAGTCATTGTTGAAGCAACTGAAAATCCAGTGTTTGCCAAATCCACGGTAAGTAACTGAAATCCCATTTGATTCTTAATTTATAGTACCATTGATCCCACATTCTTATTGTTAAAAATAATCCTGAAGCAGGGAATCAGTTCATTTCAGGAAAGAATATTTATAATAAATTAAAATAGAAAAATACTAAATTATAATTCTTTGAACAAGGGATATTGTTAGGTAATACCTGTTTAGAAATTTCATGTGACTATAAGTGTACGGAAAATAGTAATTGTAAGTGAAGGAGATGATTAATGAGCAAGGCATGTTTTCATAATCTCATCTCAAGAACCCAAAAAGGGGTAATAAATACAAAGTCTATTTTCATCTGTCCTTTAATTGTATTTTTTTAACTTTACTTATTACAAAATTCAACTGCAGTAATGAAAAAAAAAGCGAAGTGTTAGAATCAGCCCACTGCTAAATGAATGTAGCTGGGTTTAATTTGTATATATTTTTTCTGACAGAGATTTGAGTAGAGAAGTGGATTTGGTATAGTTTGGTTGAGATAATTTCCAAGTAAACAATTGATTTTTGCTAGGTTCTCTTTCATCAGCATTAAGTAGCCTTTGAATGTAAGCAGGCAAGAACAAAAAGAAAAAATTCTAGCTGGATATAAGTTGACATAAGTGATGAATATTTATCAAAGTATTTTTCCAAACCATGTCCAATTCATATTTGAACAAGATAAAGTAGGAGGTAAAAAGGGATTCTTCTGCTTCTGCTTCGCTTCCAGTGCTGCTTCTGAGGTGAAGAATAGGTAATTAGAGCCATAAAAAACAAGTAGAGTCAGGGGCATCCATGGTGGCGAGGGGGAAATCAAGGATCAAAATGGCAAGTGTGACTGGGCAATTGAAGGCCTGTCCTGTTTACATAAGAATGACATACATTAAAAAGAGGCAGGAGTTTGTCTGACTGTGCCAGGCATCTTGATATTGCTGACCCCACCTGTGGATGCCCCTGAGCAGAAGTACTCTTCTGTTTGATTCAAAAAGATGCTGTACTCTCCATGTTTTGAGGTTTTATCAGTTAAATGTGCTATCTCATTAATATTTTCTACTTGAACTCTATCTCTTGCCAAAAACCAAGAGTGTTTGCTTATGGAACCACAGGAGAAAATTTCCATTCCACTTTTTTGCAAAAGGAGAAATTACTTAAACTGGTTGATGAGAACACACTTGAATAAGATTGTGGAAAGTGATTTTGTGGATGCAGGCACAATCTTTTGTTTTGCTGGAATGATGCTCTTTGTTGCTTGTTATGAAGTAAAAGAGCTATAGAGCAACAATAAATGTAGGCTTCGAAGTAACTTAGCTGTGGCAAAGTAAATTTAATTAATGCAACAAAAACTGTTTTATGAATCAGATAAAAATGTTTGGTTCCACATTATTGCTCAAAGATTTCCCTGCCTTTTTTTTTCAGGTGATCCAACCAGATGCAAGCTATTATCCATCAAGCCCAAAGCTACAATCTAACCAAGACCCTGGAACCCAACAAACATGGCATAAAAGCAAGAAATTGAAAAGAGAACCAAGGGAAGGACTTCAACCACCCCCTTACCGACCACGTAGAGATGCCTTTGAAACTTTTACTAAAGGGCATTCCTGTTCTAGTAACAGGGATTGCTCTGGTCAGAGAACTCGTTCTCAGAACATCAGAAATCCAGCCTTCACTGCCACAGGCTCTTCTGTGCCACCATGCTGCCAACCTATCACTACTGTGACTGCTTCAGCTTCAGTTACTGTAGCTGTACATCGTGCTGGGCATAGTCACAATCCTCACGGAGGAAGCTGTCCAGCCTGTGAGAGACACCATGAAGCCGATCATGGACAATTTGAGGATCCTCATGTGCCATTTAATGTCCGGTGTGAGAGGAGGAACTCTAAAATAGAAATCATAGAACTGCAAGATGTTGAATGTGAAGAAAGGACTCATGGCGAGGGCTCAGATTAAGGTAAAGCTTTCCATCCCCAGTGGGTAGCATTACTCACACCATCTGCCAGCATGCATAATTGCTTTCAGTGCACTTCTTACCCATCTCAGCATTGACGTAATGGTTAGAATGCAGTATTTCAGGCTAATTCAGCTCACCTCCAGGAGTTCGATCCTCACCGACTCAAGGTTGACTCAGCCTTCCATCCTCCCAAGGTTGGTAAAATGAGGACCCAGATTATTGAGGGAAATGTGCTGATTCTGTAAACTGCTTAGAGAGTGCTGTAAAGCATGAAGCGGTATATACGTCTAAGTGCTATTGCTGTAGCCTGCTGTAGTTTTAAGCAATTTATTGTATTAAGGAATTTCTAAAACACAGGGGAACATGCAAATGAGATGGGCAATTATATGAATTCAATAAATAAAAAGGGCTTGAGTCTAGACTCAAATTTAGGGGACAAAATCTCAATTTTCTGGGTTCACTTGATAGCAGCCAGGATGATTATCGATTAAGAAGGAAAAAGTTTCTTTACTGGTGATTAATTTAGCTAACCCAGTTTGAACATGCTGATAAATTAGTTGAAAAGATAAGAAACAAGCCAATATTTTCTATTTCCCCTTTAATGCTACACTGAAGCACCAGAGGGGTAAGAGGAAATCTGTGCGTGAAGCCACAGACACATAGCTCAGCATTATGTATAGGCACAGCCTATATTCACTGGAGCCATTGAAGAAAGTTATGGAATATAAGATGACAGTACGATATGGATAGTGGTGGGATTCAAAATTTTTTATTACTGATTCTGTGGGCGTGGCTTGGTGGGCGTGGCATGGCATGGCTTGGTGGGTGCGGCAGGGGAAGGATACTGTAAAATCTTCATTCCCACCCCACTCCAGGGGAAGCTGATCCTCCGGATCAGCTGGCACTCGGGAGGCAGAGAATAGATGGGGGTGGGGCCAGTCAGAAGTGGTATTTACTCTGAACTACTCAAAATTCCCACTACTGGTTCTCCAGAACTGGTCAGAACCTGCTGAATACTACCTCTGGATATGGGGGAAAAAATTACAATATCTTATTTTAATAAGGGAACAACTAAACAGAGGTGGTTAAATTGCTTTTCTTGGAATTTATTATGTTCACATTAAAGCACTCAGAAAAGTCCAGATCATATATATAACTTGTGTGTTTTATACACACACACAGAGGTCTTGTGACTTTTAATTGCAGCCTTGCTGAATGGCTTCAGCTGAGATGATTTATTTATCTTTGCTGAACTTTAAGTGAACAGGGGGGCTCCTTTTTTTGTCTTTATTTGTACAGGGAAATAACTGAAGCAAAGAAGAGGCCAAAGATGGGAGACCTCGTCTTTCCAGAAACGCTTGAAGAGAAACTACTTCAAGTTATGGGGGGGAAAGGACAATGCTGCACCAGGACAAATATTCCCCTTTACTGTAATCTATTGTAAAATGTTGTGAATTATTTCTATAAATATTTAAAAGATGTACACATCTGTAATATACGAGAGAAACTGTGTAAAGTAGTATAATCTGGAGTTATGTTAAACTCCTGTTTAACAGAGTGGGGACTGTTGTTTGTGCTCTGTACTTACTGTACGTTGATTTCTATGCCACAATTAAGCTTAAACTAGTCATAAATTTCAGCATATGTTGTTGCTGCTTAAATATTGTATGATTTACATGTATAATTCTATGCAAATATTGCTAATGTATTAGGATATTTTTGTGTAAAGGTTCATAAATATATATATTTGTGTGTGTGTGAGAGAGAGAGTGTTAAACTATTTTAAAATTTTTCATATCACAGCCCTGTGGTAGTATGAAATACTTCTGTTAACTTTCAAACACGCTATGCGTGATAATTTTTCTTTTCTGTTTTTTCCTTAATGAGCAGATATGAAGAGCAGTGTGTTTAACGCTGATGACTGAAGTAGGCATAGCTGTGTGGTTTGTGTACTGTAACTGTTTTGTGGAGAACAGATTATTGTGAACGTCTAACATATGCCCTGCTGAAATGAATGTAGCAATGAAAGTATGTGACTTACCTGTAATTCTCATATCTAACTAATGGCTCACATGTAAGAGCTTTGGCCAGAAAATTATATGTTATATAATCCTTTTTGCCTTTAATAACCTACCAATGCTGGCTAACATTACAGATTTGGACTTTTCAGATCAATCAGCATTAATGCAAATTTTCATGGATGAGCAAATGTTTGTATGATTGCAATCAGTCAATAATAATTAATTAATAAAATTCCACATCCAATTTAAACAGCTGACAAACTACCAATAATAATAATGGAGCTTAACAATTGTTAATGCTACCATTTTAAAAAAAGGAGTGGAATGATGGGGAGCCAGCATTTGTAAGTTCTAGGCTTCTGATGTATTGTACTTGGCCATGAGCAAACTACAGAAACTGCTTCTGCTGACTGCACCGTGGCTATATCTCCAGTGAGAATAAAATAGCCTCTTATCCTCACTGCATCATCCCATCTACTCAAAACAGAATAAGAATGAGATGCTGGAAGCTAAATGGTAAAAAGTTTGGTGTGTTTTAGAATTGCACTTCATCATCATGATCATAGATGGTCATGGCTGCAATATGCAACACAACTGATGTATTTGATCTTTTTTGTCCCAACATTTTATGAAACCTTCAAGTTAGTCAAAGAACATTTCCATTCAGGTTATCAGATCTGAAAACATGTCCCTTTTAATGTTGTCTTCTCCAAGCTGGCAACCCTGGTGTGTTGTACTATAGGCTTTTTAATCAGGAAGATACCAGGTTGAGAAATACATCTTAAGTATTAATCATTTAGATGTTTAAATAAAGAGCAGTATTTTTCAAATTTGTAATAATGAAAAATTGCCATATTAGGTATATCCCAGCAAGAAAGTAAGATGGTTCATTTAACACTATTTTATGGCTTTCATTTCTCAGAGTGAAAGAGTAACAAATGTATTAAAAAATATAGTAAAATAGGAAGGAATTACTTGAAGCAATCAAGTAAGAAAGGCAAAACCTTGAAATGATACCAGAAGATGTAAGCTATACAAATTATTAATACATGCCCTGTATTCCATATAAAACTACATAAACTTGAAAGTTTTCATCAGAAATTTAGTAAAAGTTTTATCCTTTCATTAAATGTTCTTTAAGTTTTCAATTTTATACATTCTTTCTGCATTTCAAAGAAATTTTTTTGACTATGATATGAAAAGCACAGAGTCAGCATGGATTCCCTATCATCTTTGTTAACATTCTGCATCTCAGTTTGAAATAGTAACAGAGGCTGAAAAAAAATGAGGTTAATATTCTCTGCTGTGTCCAGATCTCATGAAAAGAGAAATCCCTGCGTTTCTTCCACATGTTGCATGAGCTGCCCTTACAACATCATCATCATCCACCACCACTGAGAGAATTCTCCTTTTCAACAAAACTCTGAGGAGCATGAGAGACAACATGCAAACAGATCTCCTACATATAATTTGAGTTAAAGTAGGATTATACGCACAGTGATAAAATATACTCTGATAGCATTTGAAAGCAGTTTCTTGTTTCTTGCTCAGCAAATACTCTTCTGAACACACCTCAGTGAGTGAAAACTAATGCTTTTACACAGCACATATTAAATTTGAGACTTGTGCTTATCCATCAGCACTCATATTTGATAAGAAGCTCTGGAGCAATTGATTGTACCAAATTAGCCAAGAGCAGCTATGTCTAAAAAAAAAACCCATATATTTAAGCAATTTTGCATCAACCAATCTAATATCTAAATTCAGCTTAACTTTAGTAAGAAGTAGTGTCATAGAGACAAACCTTGGTAGCCCATATTGCGTGGGCCTCATTTGATTATTTCAGTAATTAATCTCCCTATTTAGTCACTGTTTAAATATCTGTCTTTTGCTCAGTTTCTCATTTCTCCCTGGTATATATCTGTCATTATAATACATTAACCAGCATGGCCCTTTCAGTTCCAACATTAGTAATATATTGAGGCAAAATGGTTGTAGTTATCTGTCTAATTTGAATTTTCTATAGAGCAACTGGGTAGCTCATTGTCTCCGTGGTACAAAAGGCAGGAAATCTCACTCAGTAGGCCTATTTTGCCATAGAAGCATCTAAATTATGGTAAAGTTAGATTATTATAAAGAGAAACTATCTTGCAAAGTTGGTTCCAATTGTAAGCTTATATTCTCTGTCAGGTACTGGCGACTCAGAAGTTATGACAGTTGCTTATTTGCTTCGTGTTATTTTTTAAGAAAGAGGGAGAAAGTGAGCAAGTACAAGAATGTAGTTTTCAGTAGTCCTCACCTTAACTTTCCTCAGTGTGTCTGTGTGTTTGTGTGTCAGAGATATTTTTGCCTTTTTATTTTATGGGATTGCCTACTCCTTGGCGCATAGTATAGACCATTTTCTCTTGTCACATTGGCAAAAGATTTCAGTGATCAGCTCTTCTATGTTTTTAAATGATAAAATGTTGATATTTATATTTTTGTATCATAAGAATGTTTTCTTACAGTATTTGTCATGCCAGTTTATAACAAACAAAATGCAGGGATTTTATTTCTATTGGAAACATGATTACAGCTATGTTTTTACTTTTTAATCGAAATTTTTATTTGTATAGAATGCTTACTAATGTTAAATAGGAAGAGAGTATATAACATTTACATTAAGAACTCATTCAGTAGGGGGTTTTTTAGAGTGAGAAGTCGAAAGGAAAAAATATTCAGACTGGTTCTCATTGCCTGTTTTTAGCAGGAATGGGTTTGTATTTCAGTTACAAAGATAAAAGTATGCCATATAATTTATTTATATGAAAATTTATTTTTGTAGTGTACATAGTAGTCCTCAATTCTTTTGACAGAATTATATTTTTAAAAGAGTTTATATGTGACAATACCATTATGTTTTGGAACAATGCTGAGACATAAAATACAATGCACATTTTTCACGATATCCCATTTGCAAACAGAATCAAGGTCAACAGTATTAAGGAGAGTGTGGAATATTGCATGTCATTCTGAAATGTTTTAGGGTTACCATTTTGTGATCTAGTGTGGTTCTCAAGTTTAAATCATAAATGAAAATTTGTACAAACTCTCTAAACATTAATGTTCAAACACTGATAGAAATTCTAACATGAATAAAAATATTATAACTTATTGTTTACGTATTTTGTTTGTGGAACATTTATTAAAAATTGTGGCTTGCATCTTTGATTCATACAGGCTAACTGAAACAATATTCTGGACAACCTTTTTAAACACAGTAATGACCTTCATTGTTTAACATGAAATGTTTATGGTGGGATTTTAAAGACCTGCATAGAGGCCATCTCAAAGTTGCAACAAATTTTTGGTGTGCAGCCACAGATCTATAATTCTGACAGATTGTGGGCTGAGACTGCCTTGCTGCCTAGACAATAAAGGGAGTTCTTCATTGAATTCTCAAGAACCAGATCTAATGGATTAGCAGTGTTAATCGGTTATAACAAGCAATAGTCTTGTGGTATCTTGAAGCAGGGTGGGCAACCTTTTAGGACCAAGAACTGAACCTAAGATTTTGAAGAGGCTAAGGACCACATCTGATGTGTGAGTAGAACAGGATTTGGGGTAATTTTGAAGGTTTTGTTTGCTTTTTAACTATGAAATACATACATGACAGCTTATAGTTTTTTCATGTGTTCCACATTTCAAAATGGAAAGCAATTATCCTGTCAAGTTTTCAGTCCACCAAAGTCTGCAAAAGGGGTTTCAACTTGCCCACCCCTACATTAAAACAGATATATCCAATAATTCATCAATGGCAAATTCATTTGTTCAAGCTGATTTTATCCTACATCTGTCAAAGCACAGTGCATAAAAGTGTGTATTAGGTGTAAATATTTATGCCCTCAATATAAGACGGGGATGAGTCCTCAACAGAATGCCCATGGCAACCTCTCTTGGTGTCCTCTTGGTTCCCTGCCCCATCACCTCTAGGGTTTGGACAACTTCAGTAAGCATTCTACAAATTGACATATTGAACCCCCCACCCCCACCCCAAAATACAAAATGAGAAGGGACACAACAAATTAGGTTATCAACAAGGTTACAAGTAGTATGTAGAAAGTCATGGGAATGACCTGGTAGAAGCAAAGTAGACAGGAACACTAGACTTATGGTGATCTGTAACTGAGATTTTTCCCCTCATGGATGCAGCTTCCTAGTTTGGATTGCTCAAAGTTCACTCAGCATTCATTTGGAAACCACTTTTCCCATTTATATTTCATATCTTTTACACTATTCAGTATTACTCTTTGGTCTCTGTTAAACCTACCTATGATTCTTATTTGCTTTAACTTTTTTTTAATCATTTTTTTTAGTAAGGGAACAACATTTGTTTAAGACTAAACTAAACATGTAGCTAAATCCTTTGACATAAGTAACCATTTCAGAGTGGCACTCATTGAGAGTCTACAGTGCCCTAATTGTACAAGGAGGTGTGCATTCAGCTGCAATCCAAGTAAATAATACCTTAAGAGGAGAATCTGAAATAGAGGCTGATTATAATTGAATTATCACATTCATGCCATACTTTAATTGCTTTTAATGATTAGCATAAGTAATAAGAACAATAATAGGCCTATAATACAATGAATAAAGTCCTGGTCAAAATAGACAGTGTGTGTGCCAGTGTATGGCTCAAGTGGCTTTGAAATACTTTCCCCATTCTAAATTTTCACAGTTGAGTCCAGTCCACAAAAGCTCTGGGGAAATCCATGTACAAGGTGAAAGGCTGATACAGTATTGTTAACACTGATTAAAAATGAAGAAAAATGTTCATGTTTACAGCAAGAGCAAGAAAAAAAGGAAAATTATTGCATGGAAATCTTAATTTTATAGACTTCAATACCGGGGACCTTCTGAGCAGCAATTTCACCAGCTGAGGTAATTCATATCAATCTAATGATATAATGATACCAACAACATGAATGGTTCCATTGCATCATTTGTATGACACCATCATATAGATGATATAAACTGCCATAATGATCAACTTTATTTAACATGTCATTTGTAAAGAATAAACTCTCGATTGGTGTATTAAGGAGATTATACTGTAATTAACTAATATTTTTTGTCTTCTGGTCTGCTTTTGGAGGCCTTTGTTTTTTTGCCAAATTAAGGAAATTATAAGGGCACATTTTCTCTGCAAGAAAGTTGCCAAAATTGATATCACAAACTCGAATTAAGAATGGAATCATTTTTCTTTAGAGACAACAGGAAGCAAATAAATATTAAGCTGTGTTTATTGGTGAGTGTGGTGGTAGTTAAGGAGTTGTATTTTGTTTTAAGCTTTTACTTATTTTATTTTCATTTTTTACTTATATTCTTAATCTTTTTCTAATTTAAGGCATCTCTCCTACTGTATAGTTTGGCCAAAGAAAACAATCAATCTGAAATGACTGAGAATTTAGGTAGCTTCTTAATACTGTGTTTTCCTGAAAATAAGGCCATGTCTTATATTTTTTTGAACCCCAAAATGAGCACTTAGCCTTATTTTCAGGTAAGTCTTATTATTGTGGGGCCCATGGAGCAAGATGCGGCTCCTCTTGCCATCTTACCTGATTTCCAGCTCTGTCTCCCTAACCCTAACCAGAAGAAATGGCAGGGACCAGCTGCGCATGTGTTTAAATATTTTCAGGGAGGGCTTATTTTCAGGGGATGTCTTATTTTCAGGGAAACAGGGTATGAAGATGGAGGAAAGCACACTATCTTTTCTTAAGTGCTAGATTCATTGATTTATCAACAGTATTTCTTTTCCTGTCAAAAGGGAATTTTTATGCAGTGTTTGAAATATTATAGCCAATGGAATTTGAAAAAATGGTAATGAGCCATTTGGAGCCAGCCACAGAGTTTTAAACTAGGAGTTCTGTCAAGACAAAATGCACTAAACTAAACTATCTCCAGAAAGCCAATGTGACAAATTTGTTGCCTGCTGTAAAAATGCCTCTTAGTTTCTGCTCCATTCCACTTATAATATTAAATAGATATTGAAAGGCAACATAAATCTCTATTGTTTTGTCACAAAGGGAATTAAATCCTACAGTGCATCTGATAGACTTCTCACTGCTTCATTACGTGGAGAACATTTAAGACTAATTTGATAGGAGGAAAGAAAATTAACCTTCCTTGCAAACTGCTACATCAGGAAAAATATTACAAAAATGGAATTAAAATACTGCTACACTGAAGGTAAGTTTATTTTCTCCCTTGATCTATGATGGTGAGGAATAATTCATTCCCTTCAACAGTAACATCAAGTTTATATCTTACAGCCTGAGCTATGCAATCTTATTTAAAAATATATTTTTTATAATTCTGATGGAACCATGGCCAATACTTGACTGCCAAATTAATGATTTGCTATGATTATCTTCAAGTATTAAGGTTTCTCGGAGCATTGAATATCCATAGAATATATCTTGAAGCTAGAAGTTGCCACACAGGATATTAACATATTGACATTGTCAGTCCAGAACAGTTGCCTCTTTATTGGTGTGTCACATACACAAACATACACCCAAGCAAAAGAAACAATTTTGTGTCTTCCCCTCATCTAGGCCACTCTGACTAGTGGTACTCAGCAGAAACATTGAGGCTGGGCCCAAGTTCAGCCCTATTGCCACTGCTACCATTCAACAAGGCTGTCTTGCACTGTTCACCAAGGTGTGCAAGACTGTTCTGACCCAGCTATGGGTCCCAAGAAGTGTAGCACACACACACAGCTCCAAAAACTCCGTTTAATACAAACAGACCCCTTTCAAAATGCAG
>JANHZT010000029.1:222814-234946 GCA_032468215.1 Stegonotus admiraltiensis
GCTCGCGTGCCCACCGATATGGCTCCGCGTGCCACCTGTGGCACCCGTGCCATAGGTTCGCCATCACGGTCCTAGATTGTTGTCGCTAAACAATGCAGTTACATGGCGTACTTTACAAATACATTGCTTAATCCCAGTAGTAACTTGAGGACCACCTGAAGTCTTTCTAACCAAGACTTCACTTTGCTCAGAACCTGTATGAAAGGGTTGGGAGAGGATTGTTTCTGGAGGAGATGGCTTCCGATTAGTCCTTCAGGAAACAGAGACAGCATTACAATTTTTAGGGACTAAAAAAGTAATTTTCTAAGGAATATTTGTTTGATTTTCAATTGTGTAGGGACCAGCCATTTGCCTGTATTCTGTCTGGCAACAATTTCAATTCCTTGCTTCTATTATTAGTCTCAATATTAATCATTTGATAATTTAAAAGAACTACTGTAAAAAAAGCAAAAGAGGTAAAATCAAACATTAGAACACAACATGTAAAGTTGTTTTGAAGCCATTTAAAAAGGAAACATCTTTGAAGCTTATAATAGTCATGAAATCTAAAAATCCTTGTTGAATATGCTTTCTTCACAAAAGGAAAATTCAAAAAAAAAGTTAGAATTGCCATCTTTAGGATAGTTATTCCTTCATTAATTTTCTTTTTCAGTTCTAGCTGGACTTTTTCATTTAGCACAATTTGCAAACACAGTCATTCTATTCAAAAGCAATTATTATCAAAATTTTTCAAATAATGTAGGATTCAGAAACATGTAAATCTTTGTGTGTAAGTCAAGACTATTTTCTGTATGCTAACTAAATGATACTAAACATACTAAATCAATAGCAATTAGTTTGTAATTATGACAGTAAGCTTTGGGCTTTTACATTTATTTCTCCTCAAGTGTCATCATGAGAGAGATTTGAAAATGTTCACTTTCATTTTACATTGAGGTATGACCCAACAAAAAGAAAGATGGGGATCATGTTTTCCAGTACCAAATTGCAAATTTTTCAAATAGTGATGGAATAGTCGGGAGATCTTAATTATCCTGACATCAGTTGGGAAATAAAGTGTAAGCATGGGTTTTTTTAATGCAGTTGCATCATTTTAAGGATAGAGAAAGTGAACCAGCTAGCCTGGAATTGACCTTAACTAATAGGGTAGGCTTACTGGTTAAAGTAAAACTAACGTGGATGTAAGGGAAAGAGACCATGTAATGTTGAAATTCTTGATTGTAATCAGAGCTGAGGCTGGCTGTAGTCAAATATATTCTATACACTGAACTTCAAGAAAGCCCATTTTAATAAACTTAAAACAATGATAAAAAGTATTCCATGCCAGAAAAAAGTCAATGGGAAAAGACCTGAGATGGGTGGGAGTTCCTAAAGTAAAAGATACTAAAAGCACAGTAGCAAATAATTCTAGCTACAAAAATATTAGCTAAGATATGAAAATAAAGATAATAAAGTTGGGGAGATATGTTTTATAGTATGTTCTTTTAATTGTAAACTATTTCAAGAGAGTTATTTTAATGAGAAGCATTTTTTAAAAAATGAACAGATTATCAAGGAATACATACATGTAGCCAGGAAATGATTCAAGAAAGATTAATACTCGGGTTAAACTGAGATTGGCAAAGAGCGAAAAGAGCTGTTTTGGATATGTTTAAAATAAAAGATGAGAGAAAGAAACAATATGGCAGCTACTCAGTGAAGATATCATATAGCTAATTGGTAGCAAGGGAAGTGTGGGATATTTAAACTACTATTTTTAATTCCATTCTCTTTGAAAAGAGGATATACATTTTATCAGGCAACTGCTGCAAAAATCAGGATGAAGGAGTGGGATTAAAGTGGGTTGTAGCATAAGTATGGATAATTTTTGCTAAATCCAGCTAACTCAGGAGGAAAAGCAGCTAGCACATTAGCTATAGTTGTGAAAATGTGCCTTTTTAAATCCAATGACAAATGGGGCTCCAAGACTACTTCCAAAGTACAAACTTGTTGCTTTGAGAGGAGTACAGCTCCATTCTGAGCAAGTTTCAGCTTAATCCAGAATCTAATTTTCTTTTTTCTTACAAATATCCATTGTGTCTGGATTTAATTTCAATATATTTTCCGTCATCCAGCCCAATATCAAGTTTAAGCAGTATATCAAGAGTACTATTGTTTTATTAGATTGATAAGGCACGGAGCAACAGAAAAGGTTGTTATCAGCAGACTGAAGGCACAACTCCAAAGCTCCACATGACTATTCCCAATGGTTGCATAAAGGTTAAAAATATATAGGAGACAAGATATAACCTGAGGGACATAAGAAGTCTGAGATGTAGTTGTCTAACAATAGTTCCTTAGCACCCTCTTCTGGACACAACCTAACAGGGAGGACCTGCACCACAGCAAAGTAACTGAAATCTACTGTGAAGCCTAGAAGTAGAAGGTCTACATTTCCCCACCTGCTTCCATTAAGGTGACAGGCCATTTCATTCCATATACTGAATGAATAGCAATTGAAATGGATTCAGAAAATTAATTCCATTCTGGAATTCTGAGGCCACAACTTTCTACGTCAGCTTGCTCAAGAGTGGCAAGTATTCTTGAAATATCAAGAAATATTTCAGAGTGGCTTAAATTTAGAAAGGTCTTTTGGGTCCGGGGAAGACACATGCTCAATCACATAAAACACCTCCCTTAACCTTGAGCCTATTTCTTTAATTAGCCAAGATCAGGGTCAATTAAGCCAGTAGTGGCCTTCATTTTTGCATGCATACTCATCCACAATCTTAAAATCTATAAGGTGAAAAATATTCATATAAACCTAGCAAGCAAGTTATTTCCCAATGCTATATAATGTTGGACCCAATGTCGGAGTCCAAATCAAAGGAAATTGTGCTGAATCAAATCACACGGGGGTATTGTTAGTTCCAGTTTCCCTTGCCCAGTATCATGATGAATGAGGTGAATATTGCACAGTATCACCAGTTTGTTCTGTGCAAAAACAACATAGTCAAGAGAAGTGATACCGCCATCCACTGCTGTAAAGGAAGATCTCAAATGAATATGAAGAAGAGCCCCATTCTGTGTCTAAAATGATTTGTTGTGAAAGTTTCTGTAACTATGCTATCCATCTGTCCATCATTCTCAAAGGAACTTACAGAATTCTGCTAGAACCCCTTAGGACTTAGAATATCAACTGCCAGGGCCATTCTGTTCTCTACAGATCATTCAGACCTTTGACACTACAGAAAGTCTGTGACTTACTACTTGTTGTTTAATGACTGCTCAAATTTATTATAACCTCAAAAAGGGTACTTTACAGCCTCTAAAACACTTCCATAAAATATTCCCCCCACAGTTGCATAACTGCATTTCTAGTGTTTGGTAACTGGCTCAGATTTACAACCTGTTGCAGCATCCCACAGCCACGTGTCCATTATTTGCGAGTTTTTTGGATTCGCTAATCATCTGTGTGATGCTTACTTGATTCCCCTAGTACCTTTAGAAAATTACCTATATCCGAAACTATCCTATTTTGTACAATGTTAGGTGGTCTTCCATCAGGGCAAGGTTTGTAGCAACTGTCAGTCTAAAACTGACCAGGGAATTATTTGTCCAAGACTGTGTAGTTGCCCTTCCACTCTCAGGTCACCATCACTATAAGAAGAGAATACAGATTTCATATGTATATGTTGGACATGACAGACGTGAAAATCTGAGCCATTTCTGATTGGGTAGCCTTGGCCATATACGTTGGAACTGCTTTCTGTCCCTGGCCTACTGCAACCCACAATATTTCTGTAGACAGACCCAAGAGAAATAACTTTTGTAATGTTGCCTTATTAATGAGTTAATGGGGCATATTACGCAAATTGCAAGTTACCACCTTCTACTGTGGCACTCACATTCTGTCTAGAGGGCCACTCAGCTCTCAAGCAGACTTTCAAGGTATATAGAGGGGTTTGATTTTAGAAAAACTGGCATAATTCTTTTACTGAAGTGAAGTTTGTATCTGCCTGCATGAAATGAAATTAAATCTTGGAAGTTACTGAAATTTTATAATTCCCTTTTACCTTGAATTTTGAAAACTAACTAACTAAAAACTATGATGCATACTTTCAAAACCATACTTCCTATGTAGTCTTGGAAGAGCTACAAAACAGTCCACGTCCATTTGTTCATCTACTTGCCAGATGTAGTGAAGAAAGATAAAATACTTGAAGGTTACTAAGCCATGAAATCAACCATGACCTGGTAAAACCATTCTGTTAATGAAAATGATATAATTTCCACATTAATCACCATCTGGCCTACCTTGAATGAATAATTGGCATCATGCAATATGAGTTGTGCTGTTTTTCAGAAAACTGAAACTATTTAAAACTAATTTATCTTGTGGTTTTCAAAGGAAAGAAAATCCACCATACCAGTAATCCACTGTAATTCTTTTCAGGACTTTTCATTTATAGTTCTAGTGGCTAGAATTTATTTAGAAATATCAATTTTTATTTTGTTAACATTGAATCAAATCTATTTAGAAAGTGTAAATTCATGGCTCATTTTTAATCATGGATAAAGTCATATTTTAAAAAACATAATGGCAGTTCATAGAACAAAACGTCATTAAATCCACACCTGGTTTTAAAAATATCAAAGTAGAAAAACCATCAAGCTTTGAATGTCTGCCTCAATAAAATGATTTTTACGGTCTTGTGAAACAACAGAACTGGTACAATTCTATAAATAAAGTATCTCACAGTAACAGATTTACCTCAGGCAAGGCCTATTAAATATCAGTGCAGCCAATTTTTTTGAAAATAGTTATGTGCATAGAACTCTAACTTCTGTCTCAATTACATCTACTTACATTACTAATAGGATAGTTATGATTTGAGTGATGGTCTCGATTACTTTTGTTATTGGGGAAGAACTCTTAAGTTATTTGATGTATTTTACTAATAGATTACTTTTGGAATGACTCTTTGCTTGTGTTGGGATAAGAACAAATGAACACCTAGACAGTTCCTTAAATTGTGAAACAAAAGTTGTACAGCAAACTCAACCCTATAATAAAAAAATACAAGTTAATAATCTGATGCACATCAAGTGGGAATGGATAGCATAAATAATTTTATTGTAGGAAAAGAAAATTCTTCATATGATCAGTTTTCAAAATTCAGTATCATCTATCTCCTATAAAGCTAGTGCTAGCAATGAAAATTACTAAAAGTAAAGCAAAATGCTAAATGATGTTGAATTATACCTACACTTCCCAGCATTTATGAATAGTTTATGTTCAGCATTCCGTGCATCTGTAGTATATAGTTATGCTGGGCATATGGTCAAGGAAATGTCTTTGGACAATGCTGCCTCTTTGGCAGTGAATCGGAGATGAGTACTGCTCCCTAGAGTTGGACACGACTGGCAGGGGAAACCTTTATCATTTTTTAAGTGATGTCTCAGGGACGATTAGCAAAAACTGCAAACTTGCCAAGCACCATACAAGGAACGGTTTATTGAAAAACAGCTATGGATTTTACGTCTTTAAAGCAATGTATAGTGGGTAATTACATAGTTGTTTCTCCCTAAATGTAATACCTTACATTTCTCCCTGTTAAAAACATCTTATTCCTCAGCCTCATTTTCCAACCTGCTTGGACTAGAATGCAATTTCATTCATTCATACCAACTTTAAAGCAAGAGAGTGAAGTACAACTGTCACCTCCCCAGGACCATTTGTGTGGGTGCTTAGGTGCCCCGTGTGACAAAAATTAAGTATAAAAATTGCAATAGCGCTAGCATTTAGACTTACATACCGCTTCACAGTGCTTTACAGCCCTCTCTTAAGTGGTTTACAGAGTCAATATATTGGCCCCAATAATCTGGGTCCTCGTTTTACGGACCTCAGAAGGTTGGAAGGCTGAATCAACCTTGAGCCTGGTGAGATTCAAACTGCTGAATTGCAGGCAGCTGGCAGTCATCAGAAGTAGCCTGCAGTACTGCATTCTAACCACTGCGCCACCACAGCTCTTATAGTTGATGTTTGACTGTATCATTGTTGACTCAAATACGTGAAAGTAGATACACTAAGCTTCCATGGGCAAAACTAATGGTCGAAGCTAGGTCCTACAGCAAGCCAGCAGGAAATAATACCACGTTTTGGTAGATGTTGGTGTTTTGAGGGAAGGGCAGGAATTCTCAGAATTTAATAATCCCCTAATCCTTCAGATCTGTTAATGGACTGAAAACTTTGGCTTTGCCCTTTCCCAACCCTTTCAGGTAGCCAGGAGAGCAAGTCCCATCTGTAAAAAGTTACCAATATCTGTCTTGAAAGAAAAGCCATTTTTTATTATCGTGTTTTCCCGAAAATAAAACCCTGTCTTATATTTTTTGAACCCTGAAATAAGCACTTGGTCTTATTTTCGGGGAGGCCTTATTATTTTGGGGCACGTGGAGCAAGATGGGGCTCCTCGTGCCGTCTTACCTGATTTCCAGCTCTGCGTTTAAATATTTTCAGGGAGGGCTTATTTTCAGGGGGAGGCTTATTTTAGCGCATGTGCTCAAAAGCCCAATTGGGCTTATTATCAGGGGATGTCTTATTTTAGGGGAAACGAGGTATTTGTTAGCAGTCATTCTCACACTCATTTGGAAGTACCTATCATTTGGTTTCACCTTTCTAAGAACTGTCACTCTTAGTAGTCATTCTAGTTAGTCAATAAATGTTTATGTAACTATAAAAGTTTAAGTGCTGGAATGTTCCCCCTAGTGTTTTCCTTTACCCCTGTTTCCTTCTCATCCCATATTCCTTCAGTATATTTCTTATTTGGTTTGAAGCCACTGTTTTACTGTTTTTAAATACATTTTTTAATAAATACCGTTTGGCATAAAGTTTGGATTTTTTTTTTATAAGAAATTAAATGCAGAGTTCTGTAGCAAAATTTGGATGCATAAGTACAGATCACAAACTCAAAATAATGTTCAGTTCTTTCCAGGTTGGACTGTGTAGATTGAATAGCTGCAACACATGAAAGTGATTAAAAGAGGACTGCAAATATAATAATGACAACATGGAGCCGACTACACTATTCAATATTGGAATGCCAGGTTCACTTTAATCATAGTGCTTCCCATAATGTGGGTGGTCATAGTATGCAGAGAATTGTCAGTGCTTTTGGACTACATATTGCAACAGTATAAAAGTAGACATATTGCAACAGTATAAAAGTAGACAAAGTTCCAAAGATCTCCTAAGGTTTTTTTTAAGGGTGTTTTTTAAGGCTCCTCAATTTTGCCGGTAGCTTTTATACAAGATAGACTTGGGGAAGGAAATGAACCTTTTTGAAATAAACCATCTACTGTCAGTTAACATTTTCCTCATGATATTTTTTAAATAAGTAACTACTTTTGCCCTTGCAACATTAGCAGTTTATTTTTTAATAAATGCTATAGAACGGTTCATATTTTGCCTTAATGTTTAAAGTCTTGTTATTACTTTAAATGTTACACTGCAATGAATTGAACAAGAAAAGCAGTCTCTGATTTAAATATTAAGGAACTTGTTTTGGTTTTATTCTGAAGCTTCATTTAATTAATATAGAAAACATTCATTCTAACATTCCTGGAAGGGCTAAAACTGCTTGGTTTTACACTGTGTGTGTGTGTGTGTGTGAGAGAGAGAGAGGGGGGGGGAACATAGTGTGTGCATAGTCACACTGATCTGACTTCAGAATAATGAAACTGCAGGCCAGAATGGTGTGATAATGTAATAGCTAACATTTTAGAATTGGATTGGGGAACAGAGATTCACATTTGCTGTCAGTTATGAAAATTCTCTGAAGGTCTTTGGTCCAGTCATAATATCTCTGCTCAGTTTACCTTACAGGCTTGTTGAGGGATAAATTTTGTGGGGAGACTGTACTATATATGCTACCCTGAGCTCCCTGAAGAAATATGGGCTGTAAATCTATAAAATAGAATGAATAAATAGATAACATCTGGTGGCTAGTGCAGAGCAGCAGCTGAGAGTATTTGTGTTGATAGGTTTGCCTGTTTTTGTTCCTGAATCCTTGAATATTTCTTATCCATGTTGTACAAAAGAAAACAAAAAACAAAAATCCTGAAATTAAGGGGGACTAGAATGGAACAAAATCTGACCAAATGGAAGCTTTATCTCTCAAGAATCTAAATAACTGCTCATGAGGTGACTTCAGCTGAATGTCTGGCTTCAAAAACTTTTAAATAACATCCAGACTACAAACCTGAGTATGAAATTGTCATCGGCAGGAAGCCATTGTGTCTGTCCCCTCCACAAATCACTGCTTAAATTAAGAAACCTGCACCATGGTTTTGCCCCTGAAGTAGGGGGAGAAAGAAGAACAATAAGGAAGAAAAAATAAGAGAAAGAAGAAAAGAGAGAAAGCAGATGAATGGCACAATCCATTAATCAGTCTCAATTGTTCAGCTTCAAACACAGCCCTACTTTAGCAGATCTTTCATATATATAAAACAATATTGTATTCTAGAAAGGTTTTTTTACCTTTTTCAGGCCAATTATGGTATAATACATCAAAAATTTAAAATAATTTATTGCCTTGTTTTGACAGAAAATCTTAAATTGTTTCAGATATTTGGATTGTGGAAACAGTAGGATTCAGAAAACGTCTCTTATCAGAAAACTAAATAGGATTCAGAACAAACCCCTCATAAAAAATCTGACCACAGAAGAAAAACAATGCAGAAAAGTAGTAAAGTTACTTTGTTAGCACTGCTGTAACTTTGAATGTTCACAAAACAGCAGTTGTTAAGCAAGGACTGCATGTAGGCTAATCAAAAGATGACAAGGAAGTGAGTGACTTACTTCCACACCTTTTGATCCAGGAAAGGATGCAATTGTTTGATTGGCTGAAAGTTCTCCTCATCATGCCCTCTATCTGCTGCTTTAGCAGTAGCCTTCTTATTGTGTAGATGCTGCATTGGGTGAAGGACAGTGCCAGAGCAATAGATGGGACATCCATGAAGTCATGCAGCATCTATGCATATTATCTTTCATGACTTCTTGCCTTCCATGTAAATGCAATCAGTTTTGTCCTCAGAATGCCTCAGCCTGCCCTCAACAGCTACTGAGCAGCTCATACCCAATAGGTACAATCTGTTCAAAAATGTTAAATGATTTCAGGCAATTCAAAGGATAAACTGCAGATTTTTTCCATTTCTGACTTGCTGTCAAGAACCAAAAAAACCCCACAGAACTTTCAACCTGAAAGAAAGTGAAGAAGAAGGAGGAAGAGGAAGAGGAAGAAGGAAGAAGAAGAGCTACTGAGGAGAGAGACCCCACCCTGGGAAATACAAGAAATTTCTGATTTACATCTTTAGGAGTTCTGAACAACACACAGAACAAGAGTATTTATGGATCACAGACACACCCTTACTCAGCAAAACAACTTCTTTTTACCCTTAAAATGCTACAGGGATAAAAGAACCCTAGGAAACAAGTCAAACCAACAACTTCAAACGTGCCTTTGAAGCTAAATGAGCCCATGGACTGCATCAACAGTTCACAAAAGTATAAATGGTATGCGCGCGCACATATTAAACAGTATAAAACATTTTGTGTGTGTGTGAATTTTTAATGAGCTTTGAAATCTCCATAAGCAAGAAGGCACGAGAGTGCAGGGCATAGAGTACAGTTATGAATAAATGATACAGCAAGATAAAAAACTCTTAAGAGCCAATTAACCAGAGTTACTCCTTGTTTCTGAAATGCACTCAAAAGTTAAAAATCACAGGAGAACCAACCAGATCAGAGCAAGCCATCAACGCAGATGTTTTTGTGAAAAGGGTAATAATAATAATTGAATTACTTTGATGATGTCTTACTGAATTTGTGTCCATGTGCACTCTGAGTTCTCTTTTGTTCTGTTGATTGTGTAGCTGGTGTCTTTGAAGATGAAGACATCATCTTCAAAGACACAAGCTATACAATGAACAGAATGCATATACACGCACGCACACATACACACTGAATCTCAGCAGAAACCAAAATTACATATTCATTCACCGTAGTAAGTAGCAAACAAAAACAGCATGTTCAGTCAAAATATTTGCAGGTAGGCCTCAATTCATGACCACTTATTCATTAATCATTCAAAATTATGATGACACTGAATGAGAGGGATCTTTCCAGTCAGCTTCCCACAAGACAAGTCAATCAGGAAGCCAGCAGGAAAAATCAAAAGTTGCTCCTGTAAGTTGTTTCTGCCACTTTTTCTCCCAAGCAACCCCACCATATACACTACATTAGCATGAAATCCCAGGGATCTTGTATTCCTTAGCAAACGTCCCATGACCAGCAATACTCCATGATGTGCACTCACCTGCAGCCCCAATTGGCCCACTTGCAGCCTATGTTGGCTTGCCTGCCCATGACCCGTGCCAGCCAGACTGCCTATGGTCCCTAGTGCCAGCTACACTTCCTAATGCTTCTTCTGCAGCAAGCTCATAGATAATTCCTGCATTCCCTACCTGAGACTTCCATATCTTCCTGCTTAATAGTATGGCAATTAGGATAGCTGGGATTGCCATCACTCAGCAATACAGTCACATGATGTCACCTTTATAACCATGTTGCTTAGAGTGCAATCCTGGTTGTAGTTGCAGGACTACCTGTACATCATGTATGTGAAATTAAGCAAAGAAGTGATATTACCTCCAGCATTCCACCTATACCACTTGACAGGGTGAGCTCTTGCCCCACCTAGCTGCCAACCTAGCAGTCTGAAAGCATGCAAATTCAAGTAGATAAATAGGTACCACTTCGGTGTGAAAGTAACTTCCATGTGTGCCTTATTTATATTATTTATATTTCACATATAAATAAACACCATTTTTCCATACTGAATAATGGGTTTTGCTATAGAAATAACAGATTGCTTAATTGATTTTATCTATTTATCAGATTTGTACATTGCCATTTAACTTTTTGTCACTATGATGTTAAAAATTCAAACATTTAAAAAAGTGTTGCAGTTTTTACAGGTATGCCGCTAGGTGGCAGTAAAACAACTATTCTGTAGAAAATATATACTTTATAATTGTCAAGTACATCTATGAAGTACAACCTGCCAAACTAATATTCCACAAAAAAATCAGAGTAAACAAGAGTTGGATGTTGCTATTAATGGTTTTCTATTATACAGTATCTTTTAAAAACATTTTCTCTACTTTTATTCTTTATGGCAAAAGTGTATATTAGTCTGAATCACTCAATCTGTTCAAAGCAGGTAATTTATTATTATTATGAATGTATGGATACTTGGGCTAGTTTCTTTCAGTAGATTCCTGTTTTCTATTAAGTCAAACATGCCTTTTTATATTTTAGATATAGAGGTCACATTGTTCTTACTATAACAGGACATATCCTTTCCCCATTTTCACATAAGATAAAATTAACTTTTGGTGGAATATATTTATTTTAATTATTTCCTCTGTTGACATGTTCCCTCTAGAAGACATTGTGCCATCTGCTGTCATTTTGTGGACTGGAAAATCATGATACTGATATTAATAAGTTTATTTCAACACTTGGCTTCACATCAGTAGATTACTACGCTAAACTCGTTGAAAACGTGAGTATTTTGTATAAGTTGGCAATTTGGCAAAGTGAATCTTCATTTAACCCTGATTTTGACACATGTAGAGAGCAACTACCATCTTCCTCCAAGTTGTCAGGCATCTACAGTATTGGCAGTTGTCATTAATTCTCATGAACACCATAAAGTTCTAATTCCTACAAGTTTATGAAATGGAGGAATGTGGCTGCTTTGATTTACAGCATAAAAGATCAGCCAGCAGTTCCTATCTAGCAAACAGCTGGTTTGCTAAATATGTTTGATAATACTTGTCTCTTTGTAAAGAATATAATGGGAATGATTGTACAGCAAGTTCTTTATTTCCACTCCAGTTTTTCTTGCCTAGAGGGTAATTTCTGTAGCCAAAATGAGAAAGGCCAAGACAGCAATGAATGGAACTAGAATGAAAACCAAATTCGATTTAATGTGGTTTTAAACCATTCACATTCTCCATTGTGGGTGGAGACAGCAGCCAGCATGGGTTGTACCCGCCCGTTCAGATCGATGGACTGAGTCTGTCAAA
>JANHZT010000035.1:0-10485 GCA_032468215.1 Stegonotus admiraltiensis
GACATTGTAGCAGATAATTTTATGAGCTACGCTTAGGTCATACCGAAGGTGGCGTAGTTCTAAATTTTCTAAGCCCAGAATTTCAAAGTCAAGGTCTTTTTGAAGGGTAGCAGCATTGTCTGTGGTGTTAAATATTTTTACATCATCAGTGAAGAGAACACAGTTGTTTATAATATGATCGCAAAGGTCATTTATGTATAGTATGAAGAGTGTTGGTCCTAGAACACTGCCTTGGGGGCCACTGCTATTAACACCACTTTCTCCTGCTTAAGCTAAACACTGTACCCACACCAAAAATAACTCTGTTGTGAGATGATTATTCCCAGATTTGATTATCTCTATACTATGAGAATTATGAGCTAATTTGTAGATTGCTAATTTCAAAAGATTGAAAAGACATGGTTGTCTACTAACATGGTGATTCTAATGAAAAACAAGCCTCTAATTCCAAAATGGGCAATTTATATTTGTTCCATCTTAGGTTCTGTATCTAACTTTCGATAAAAGTGTATTTTAAATTCTCATTTTTCACCTGGAGTCCCAGTTTAGGTGCTATTCTAAATTAAGACATACAGTATGAACATAATAGTCAAGGAAGTTTATTAATATGGGAAGTTCACAATGCTTAAAATATAATTCACATTGAACATAAATGTTTTAGGAGGATTTATTAAATTGCTTATGGTCTATACTGAGGATGGTGTAGCAATATAAAGTATAAGAATTGGTTGTCTTACCAATCCTTGGTCCTCCTTGTCTTAGATACATTTGGAAGGAGCTATTAGGAACACTGAGTTCAATTTAGTGCAAAATCTGGAATGAAGTATCCTTAATAAAGGATTTCCATTTTTAGAAGAAAGCTATTGAAGAAAAACTTCACCTTACTGATTCTCAAATTGTTCTTACCATATTTTTTTCTAACATTTTTATAGAATCTGCCTTTCTATGACCTAGCCTTGATTAAGGATGCAGCCTTATAACCTTTCCTAGAGTAAAACTCATATAGCCAGTTAATTTGCTTTTGAATAAAAATGACTGGGTTGTCCCATGCCTCCAGATCAAACAATACTGTAAAAGACTGTAATTTTGGTTTTTAAAAAAAGTCTGGCCCAAATTCCAAGATAACACATGAAAGTTCATGAAAACAATATCTTATTTTGTAGTCCTCCGGAGTTTTAGAAGACCCTCCTGAAAAATATGGAATTGGATACAGGCCAATATCGATGAAGGAATATAAATGCCCTTATTAACATGTATTTGAATGTTATGGAATAAATAAAAATTTATTCTGGAATAAAAAGGGGTGGTAGCCCAGTGGGATAACTTTAGTCATAGTCTTAATATTTTGATCTTCATATTTATACAAATGAATTTATACGTTTGTATAAATGTACAAATAAATACAAATAAATTTGTATATTTGTAATATACAAATAAATCTACAAAAATACCACTATTATAAATATACATTATATAATATTTGGCATGAACTATCAGTGGATTTTCATATTGCTGTGGGGAGTATTTCATTTCTTTTAAGTCATTCTGAGATCCAGTGTTGGAAAACAAGTAATGAGGCATGCATAGCCTTGTTGAAGTCAGAAGCAGTGGCAACATTTGCCTAAATCCCCTATAAAAGCAAAATTTAAGCCCCAGCCTAATCAGTGCTTCAAAAGGATTTGAGTTTTATTGCAGCCTGCCAAGTTGCATGTGACTCTAAGGGCTACACGATAAACATTTCAAAACGTAGATGCTTTGAGAAGAGGGTAATTTTCCTAGTGTTCACATCATTATCAGCCACAGTACACAAGCACACAATGGAAATGATACTGGTCTGATTGCAAACAATGCCTTTGAAATAAAAAAAACTTCAAAACCATTTCTTAGTGAAGGATTTATCAGTATAATTACCATTTTCTAATCTGGAGTTGTGCTGAGACATTGTTTCGAGTAATGAGTGAATCAGGGGAGAGGATTTTCTACCAGGTTCTTTAGGGGTGAGTAGTATTAAGGAGGAATCCTAAGTCTGATGAAGCTTTGTAAGGATCCCGCAAGGCTCTGGAACACCTACTTCTCATGATTTCCCTTGGAGTTTACAAAGCAAGCAGGTAATTAACAGAAGCTGAAAATAATTTGCACATGACTGATTGTTTGGAGCTTTCCATGAAGTTTCCAGCCAGGTTGTAGCCAAGCTTACTCCATGAGGACAGGAGGGCTGAATTTGGAAGCACTTCTAAACTCCAGCTCCTGACATAACTGGTGAAGACAAATGCAGTTTTGATGATTTGGGATTGGCTAAATAGTTGAAAGCCCAGAGAGAATATTTCAAATCTCTCCTTAACTGACACTCAGCATACTGAAGTAAGCATTCAATCCAAATCCATAGACCAAAGATTGAGCTCAAGATTGGGCTAGTAATCTCATTCTATTGGCTGAGAGAGGCTCTGCTGTTTCCAGAGTCTTGTCTCTTAGTAGTTCATACAAAATGGTAGTTGCTTTTCGATTACTATCTTGTTTTTGTGTGGTTTTTTTGGTCTTATTTGTTTTAACCATTGTCTCTCACTCAGGACTGCTGTAATTAACAATGATGTAATTACAGAATAACAGAGTTGGAAGGGACCTTGGAGGTCTTCTAGTCCAGCCCCCTGCTCAAGCAGGAGATTCTATACTATTTTTTGTCTTAACCCAAGACAACAATTTAGACAGGCTCCCTATGAATAAGGAGCGCACACCAACCAAAGATGTTGGCTTGAACAATCTCACCACTTCTTTTAGCTTCAAAGAGACAAAGTTGGGTCTGAGAAACCTAATAGATCTGCTCAGTCTATCACCTCTCAATTTAACCTCCTTAAGGTTTAAATGTACACTTTTAGCAATAATGATATAGTCTCTGGTGTTTTTGCAATTTTAAAAAAGAGAAAAGAAAAATATAAAACAAAAAATGAAATTGATAACTCATCCAAAATATGTTTCCCTCTTAACCAAATTGATAGTATTTCCATACTGAATCCTCACTTTTCAGATATTAACTTGTGGAATTCAGACATTGTAATTGCGAATGATGCAACTATTGCCGAGATAAAGTTTCATGGAAAGAAAAGATATTCGAAATGATCTTCCGGTCTGATAGATCACTTTTTAAAGTTAAATCTATTTAAGTAAGTATATTTTTAAAAAATTAAATTAAAATTTTAAATTTCAAGTTGAGACTACTGAGTCCAAACTTTGTGATTTCAAAATAGCATTTTCTCAATCACTCCCATTTTAATCATCCAGCTGATTAAGGATTCTGTTAATGTGATTGCTTACTATTTTGTAATATTAGTCATAAAAATACCATCCAACTGTGGGTATTTAATTTTTTTAGCAGAACACAAAACCTTACTTTTTTTTTTGTAGCATTTGCAACACAATACTTTGCATGTTTATCCAGAAATTAATCTCACTGCATATAGCCTTAGTTTGCACTAGCACAGCTGAAACCAGTTTTAGCCACACATTTTGGTTGCAGTTAAAAAAAAAAAAGAATTATAAAAATTCTAATTTTGATACACATAAGATTTCCCTAAAAATTAATAAATGTAAAGAAAATATTTCTTAAAATCTGTATATACACCAGTTTTTATTTTACAGTCAGCTGTAGAACGTGGCATATATGTTGGGAATTTCCAGCCTCTTATATACTGCCTAACCTCTGTAACCAGTGCAATGAACAGTTTTACAAAATACAATGGAAACCCTGCCACTTTGAAGATAAGCACTCACAGTTCACTTAAAACAATAATTCTGTACTTTCTTTCCTGTGTCAAGATTTATTTTAAGTATTACTATAAAATATCATAGAGCCTGTTAGCAGCCAGATCAGTTTGTATAAAAATCAAGGGTCTCTTTGTGGTATATGACAGGCTATATTTGACACAGGAAAACACTTAATCATGAATGCTATCAGTACACCACACCTATCTTTTGGGGGAGGAAAGATTTATCACTGTGAACTTGAACTGAAAAGAGACAAGTAATCATGAATCTTAAAAGCTACTGCTGAAGAGTTAGGGTTAAGGTTATAATGTCCCAAAAACATAGTCCAAATGTTCTGAAGCCTCTTAAATGGTATTGCCAGCTACATAGGAGAAATGCAGGAGGTATCTTGATGTCTTCCAGAATATTGGACACACATATATTAACATTTAGGATGACTCTCTACTGCAATGGCCAATGGTCCTACTTTACAGTTCTGTATTAGGAACTATTTGCTAGCTTAAAGCTTTTTAGCAACTCCTGGTTAAAAGTAATAAAGCAACAATAGTTAGAATCTAATTACAAATCAAATACCGGTAGGCAGAAATAAAGCTGGCCATAATCTTCACTACATGTCCTGTGTTTCTGTTTATCTTATAGTGTCTATATCCAAATTTGTAGCAATCATATTTCCATGTGCAAATTTTATTCAGATATAGATCTTTGATCATTTTGTTATTGCTGCTGCTATTATTGTGATTATAAGTTATTCTTCTTCTAGAAACTTATTCTATTGCAAAAAGTTTTGGGGGAAATGGTCCTCAGCTATCAATAACTCTTAAAACTGCTAAAATTAGAAGTCCTAAGTCCCTGATATTGAGCCGCATTGACAACAAACAAAACCAGTTCAACTGGAACAAATCCAAAGTCATTGGCTATGCCCAAAACTCACCATGTGCGTCAGTGGTAGGTTGCCCTCGGTTCGGACCAGTTCTATAGAACCGGTAGTAAAATCAGCAGGAGGCTCCACCCACCAACCCCGATGTCATCAGGGAGTTCTGTGTATGTGCAGAAGCGCGTATGGGTGGCCCCACTGCAAACCAGTAGTAAAGGTAAGTAGAACCAGCCCTGATGCGTGTGAATTGATTGAAGCCCGGCACTCTACAGATGGATCAATCAATAAATACATTGACTTAGAACCCGCATATGAACCTATAAGAAACTGGATCACCCAAATGACCAATCAATGACGGATCTGATCAACCCCCTCACCATGTGAACAACCAGTCACACAACCAACTGACCGCAATACCACACAAGACCTATATAAACAGAAGAAAAATGGAACAAGAGATGTCACCCAAAACCCCGCTGAAGATGTTGCGTGGTTTGGTAACAAAACCTCTGGGAGCTAAACAGCAAGCTCAGAGAACAAAACTCTACCAAAGTCCTCATGGTTTTTTAGATGGCCATTATGGAAGGCCCAAAAGCTCATCAACAGTGAATACAATTTTATTAAGTTTTATAGACTGCCCAATTCCATCATAACTCTGGGTGGCTGAGTTATAACTTCATAACTTCCATCATAACTTCCTCCTGCATTCTGAATGGATTAATTATTTAACAATGCCATGCCTTAGCTGCAGAATATACTTTAAAAAGCCTGTCATGCAAAGTTTAATTGTACAATTTAAAAATGTGGGAATATCCCTTTTTGAGGCATTCTGTCTCTCTTCCTCCAAGCTTAGCTAGAATCCTTTGCCTTTTTTTACTAGCCAAATGGGAGTTTCTTGTTATTCCCTGAGCTCTGTAAAGATTGTGAAATAAATTTAACAGAAAATGATAATTCTGGTTATATGTTTTCCGTCTAAAGAAGTGATGTGGTATTATTGGGGGGGCTGGGGGATGTTTTGATGCTGATGTTATAGATGTCATGATTGTAAACCACCTGCCTTTGTGATTGTGCACTATATTACTCTTTTTCAAAAGAAATAAAATATGTTTGCCTATGATAGTCTTCCTGAGCTGCTACCTTCTCAGACTGTGTGCTACAGCTAAATTCCGAGCATTCGTATTTATTTGTCCATCACTTTGAGATCTTCCATTCTGTTCTTTCAGAAAGATCCCTGGGCAGAAGACAAAAAATTACAACACACACACACACACACACAAACACACACACACTCACACAGAGGAAGGTTTAGTTTAATTTAACAGAACTACAGTTCTAGGTAAGTGTATACAGCAGACAATTCCAAATATTATGTCCTGCAGGTAAGTTGAACTTCTAATTCTATAATTGTCCAAGCTGGTACGGAATCTGTGCAGTTTAAGTCAAACACATCTGAAGGCTGTTAAATGTTTAGAAGAAATTGGCTGTCAGGCTGTATTTCTGGATACCAATCTTCTATTCCAGGCAACTTTTATACCACTTTTTTAAAATGCTGACCTTTTCTTCATTATTTCATATGCTGGAAGCTATCCTGTTTATTGTTTTAATAATGGAAAATTGAGATATAAATATCCTTGTAAAACTAATGAACAAATAATCTGGTGCTTGGTTAACACAATGTATTTCTTGGGATTGATGCCAGCATAGTATACTAGTACTATTATGACACAATGTAATAAACCCATTGCCATCATAATATTCTGGTTCTAAATGAGCAATAGGATTTACACAGGTACTATAAACACAACCACATAAACATAGAGTAAATTGGAAATTAAAATTTCCAGTATGTGAATCCTACAAAAGCCCATAAAAACATCTTAACCTAATGGTACAGTAGCCTTAATATTTTAATTGTTAACATTCATCCCTGTGTACTGTTCCACAATCTTCTATGTAAAGGAATTAATCATCGGAGTTCATTTATAGGAGTTCTTTTTATATCTGATAAATTAAGACAGGGGTAAGGCTGTTTAAAGAAGACATTATAATCATTGGATGTTAATGTTCTAGTCAGATTTAATCAGATACCTGTTATAGATTCTAATTAATGGTATTTCCATCCACCACATACCTTTGGTTAATCATCAGTATGTAAACCTCTAGAGAAATCACATTCATCTTAAAAAATGTAACACTATAGGAACACTTCTAATAATTCTGACCTTTACTCTTTCTTTTTGAAACAATTATAACTTCAATAAAGACTCCAGCATTTACTGTCATTACTAATTGGTTCCCTCAAGAGGGAGAAGGTAGGCAATACCTTCAATGCCATTGGATAATCCTATTCCCCTGAATTCTTCCTTCTCCATCACAGGCCAATTGTCCAATGTGAAAGTATGTATGTCTGCATATGGGGGTGGAGGTGGTTAAATAATAATTATATTTTTATTTATGATTGCTTAAATATTTTTGGAGTGCTTTTATCCTTAAAATCAGAATATTGATAACTCTAATCAGATCATCCTGCATCAAGAAATGTTACTTCAGTAACATATACTTCTATATATCATCTATTATCTCAGAGATCAGAATATGTGTTTAAAATTGTACACTATATTTCTAGATATTATTAATTATACTATATTATTAATATTATTAAATATATTAATGATGCATTTATTTCCAGAAGCATGGAGCAATAATAAAATTTAGAAATTTTGCACAACTAAATACAGATAAGGAACTGACTGTATAATCAAAATGGGGCTGATGATACATAACTTCTTTGAGAATACCATTGTTTTTAAAATAAATACAATAATGGGAATTAAGAAGCATTTGCTCCAGTCAGAACCAAGCCAAGCCAACTGCAGTTGATTTTACACTGTGCAAGCTCATTGTCAAAAAACACTGTCAGCTGTCAGAAAAGGAGGAAGAAATGGAAGATGGAATGGAGTATCCCTTAAAAGTCTTGTTTGGCTGCTGTTGTTTAGAAAATTGAGAAGAAACATTTGATATTACAACTACACTATTTTGATCTTAACTTTAGATCTAATGTCTGTTTATTCATCAACCATGAAAGAGCATAAGTAAACTGTATTTTTCAAACTGGGAGAAGGGGCCAGAAGAAGTGGATTAATGCAGGTTAAAGAGAGTATTTTATGAGACTTACAAAAGGAAGGTTTCAGCAAAAGATCAAAGTTTTGGAATGGCCCAGCCAGAACCCAGACATGAATCCATATCAAAATTGTTGGGTTGACCAAAAGAAGACAGTGCAGAGGAGATGCGTTCACAATCGGACTGATTTGGACTGTTTTTGCAAACATTCCCAAGGCAAGAAGCACCATGCTGATAGGCTCCTGCCCAAAAATACTGAATGCTTTCATTAAATCAAAAGGTGCTTCAATAAGTATTAGTTTAAGGGTGTGGCCACTTATGCAACTACATTGTTGTACATTTTTTATTATTTCCCCCCTAAAAGATTTCAGTTTGTTTTTCAATTGAATTGTACAGCTTATATGTTAAATTAAAGGTGGAAAAATTCTGAAGTGGTTTATCTTGGTCTGATTTGTTTACATCTCAAAAACCAGGTACTTAACAGAGGTGTGTAGACTTTTTGTATCCACTGTCTACTGACATTAATGACAGTGATAGGGGCAGTGAAAAATGTGTCATGTTCTCAGATGTATAGACAAACTCTCATACACATAAACACTTTGGTAAATCTCCCATTAAAAACTACGGAGGGCAAAATATAGTCTAGTTATAAGAAAAGCTCTTTGCTGGCCAGGAGAGGCTAAAGTATTTGCCCAAGTCCCTTCTACAGTGAGTCATGCTAACTTAAATGTGTTATATGTGCATATGCCTGGTTTCATTCTAAAATTCTATATTTAGGATCCTTCCTTGAAAGATTCTTTTATATCAACTATATTCCAAAAGAAGCAGTTGTTCAAATGACAAGCCTTAATAATGAAAGTTTCCAGTAACTTGTTGCTACAAAGATAGAAATTAGTCTTCAGAACTAATGGAATCATTCCTTCTGGGAAAAAATGGCATTTGAGCCAATAAATTCAAGTGATCAAGTAACAACCATGCTCTCACCTCTACTTCCTCTGTGAGCATCATAGTAAGATATACATCTAGACATTTTGGGACAGTTTCACCAAAACTTTGTATGGCTTTAAGTGATGTATAATGTGGAAATGGTCCCAACAGAATCATTACAATATTTGGGCCTAGGGCATTGCTATAAAAAGTTTCAGAATTGCTTGTGTGCATTCCCTACTCTTGTTCAATTTAATGAACTTAATCTTTGTCTTTAAGGTAGGCAGAGCTATTTCTTTGTTAACAGTTGTATCATGTAAACTGAAATAGGCATAGGTGCCAGACAGTAATTTCCTTTGGAGCCATATCCCTCAATACACATGACTCTTTCTCTGAAAAGTCTTTCTCCTTGGTTAAGCTTGATCCTTTGCCATCCAAATATATTATCTGTCTGCTTTTTAATTTACAAGTAATTTAATTTACAATAATTCGATTTTATGCTAGTCTTAGCAGTAGGTATACCATCCCTGCTGGCTAATAAGTATCTACTATATATTATACTCATTGAAGTGCATTCACTCAAGTTACAACAGGGGCCAAATCATGGGAAAAGAAGCTTGCTAATTCTTATCTAGATAGGCAATACTGTACCCTAATGAGTGCAGTGTGGATCGTAACAGGAATGAGATGAACTTGCAAAAAGTGAAGCAACTGGTATGAGACACAACTGGTAATAGATCACAATATCCATGCTTGAGTCTTGAATATCTTCTTATCCTATACATACATACATGCATACATACATACATACACACATACATACATGTAACACCACTCCTGCGCGAGCTGCACTGGCTTCCGGGTGTGCTTCAAGGTATTGGTTACTACCTTTAAAGTGCTCCATGGCATAGGACCTGGATACCTGTGAGACTGCCTGCTGCCACCAGTGGCCTCTCATTGACCAGTACGCTCCCACAGAGAGGGCCTTCTCAGGGTGCCATCGGCCAAGCAATGCTGACTGGCGGCCCCCAGGGGGAGAGCTTTTTCTGTGGGGGCACCTACCCTCTGCAACCAGTTGCCCCCAGAGATACGAAGAATCCCCGATCTTGGTGCCTTTCGTCGGGCCCTTAAAACCTTCTTCTTTCAGCAAGCTGGGCTGGCTTAGGGTGTTTTAACTGTTTTTAATTTGTTTGTCTGGAATTTTAACTTCAGGGCCAAATTTATTTATATTGTATTTTAGACTGTTTTTAATGTTTATATTTGTGTTTTTTATTCTGGCTGTACACCACCCTGGGTCCCTCAGGAGAAGGGCGGTATATAAATTTAATAAATAATAATAATAATAATGTGTTGAGGCTGCTCTCATGCCTTTGCTTCCCATATTTTTCTGTGAATATATACCCTTCAGCTCTCATCATGTCTCTGATATATCTTACACCTACAACTTCTCATAAATTATTTTCCATATAGTACTTCAAAATTCTAGTTGTGTTACAAATATAATAAAAACTATATAGACCTCTTTTTAATTCAGGCCAAGCATCATCCATTTGTAACTTTCTTTCCCTGGAATGAAACCAAAACATCTCCTGTCCCAATGAGTAATGAGAAAGTACTTTGAACCAGTGCCTTGTTGCCTTCTGCATTATTCTCATCACTTTCCATATAATACTTATTTACATGCCCCAGTCAAAATATAAGAAGTCTTTGTATTTATTTTATATTTATTTTTTTTGCTTTGATTTATATGCCGCCCTTCTCCGGAGACTCAGGGCAGCTTACAATGTGTTAAACAATAGCCTTCA
>JANHZT010000035.1:46426-58526 GCA_032468215.1 Stegonotus admiraltiensis
GTGAGATTTGAACTTGCAGTAATTGCAGGCAGCTGGTGTTAAATAACAGTGCTTTAGTCTGCCACGCAACCAAGGCTTTTAGTACTTATTATTTATATGAACTTGTTGAGCAAATGTTGTTTTGGTATGTTTCACCAGAACAGCTTTAGCTGATAGGGATGTTTGGAAGAAAAAGGAGTTCCTTATTCTATGAAAAGTATCATTAGAAATCCTGAGATTTCATTTTTCAAGGCTTGGTTTTCAGTCACAGGTATATATTTTATGGAAGGCTGAGCTTTATTAAGCCTGCTGGATGCAAGATTGAACCTGTATAACTTTATGCTCATTCTAATAATTGTGAAGTTACTTGCATAATATAATACAGTGTAATTGTTTGATTAAAGGTTCGATATTTTTGGACTTGCTCCAGATTCACAGGAAGATGAAGCTGGAATCAAACAAGCATCAGAGAATGGTATATTCATATTTTATTTTATGAAGTACATAATTATAATTGCTTGGGAATTTACCAATTTCCATCCTACTTATAAACATGTATTTTGTTAGCTATGTTCCATTTATATTATAGAATAGTGCGAATAATCTTCATATATAAACAGTACTGTTTAGTTATATGTTGAATGAGCAGCCATATAAATGAATAAACAAATAAGTACTTCAGCCAACAAACTACATATGAAAATAATATTTTATGATTTTAAAAAATAGCATTAAATAGCAAGAACGGTTTCTGTGAAAATCAAGCACTGAGAATACCACATCTATCCTGAAGAAATCTGGATGATCAGAAGATGGCAGCAAAATGATACAGACTCATAGAATTGTGCAGTTGAGAGGGAACACAATCATCTAGTCAAATGCTCCCAGTATCAGGAAGATTATACTATTCTTAAAACATGGCTGTCCAGCCACCTCTTAAAATGCTCCAAGATGGAGAACTCTAACCCTTTGTTGATGGGCAGCTACATAAAATATTTTAGGTATGTGAATATAAGGCATCTTTGATACGGTGCTGCTTCTAAAACAACCCAGAATTGCACTAGCTCTTCTAGCAGCTATCTCAACTATTGGCTCATATTGAGCTTGTCAGTGGCCATACCCAAATCCTTTCCAAGTTATGGATCCTTAGTCTTGTACATATGACATATTTCCCTTCCTAAATATAATACCTTCCATTTCTTCTTGTTGAAGAGCATCTTTTTCCAATCAGCCCAGATTTTCCACCTGGTCAGATTACATTGCAAACTTTGTTCTAACATCAAGAATTCTCTAGAGCGCATACTGCCTTCCTTTTAAATACACACAAGAGTCCTTGTTGGTACAAACTGAATATCAGCCCTACTTTTTCTACTGTGATTGAAAATTGGGGCAGGGGATTCACAGAATCCCAGCAAGTTCTTGCACAACCCTAGTATTCTGTTGAACACAATTTGAACAACTCTTGTGTAAATTATTGCAGCTGAAGAACTATACTACTACCTGTACTAATGAGCCAGTAGTATTAATGGGAATTTTGGTCAATATTGGTTTGTACTATGCTCATTTAACAGGATTTCTGATCATTCTGTTTCTTCGATCCCCAGTATGCTCTGGAGAAACTTTAGTGCATTGTGTGTGTGTGTTAAGAATTGCTTGTAGAGGCAGATGTGTGACTTACAAATCCCAGCCATTAGATTCAACTCATTAGATTATGATTTATTTGATTGCTGAAATAAAATGTTGGAATTATACAATGAGTCTAAATATGCCCTTTCTTAATTATTTCCATAATTAAATAACTAAATAGAACAAGCATTGCCATAATCTGTAGCATTGCATTTAAGAGCCTTGAAATTTTGATAGACTTAATGATGATTTGTGTTGCCTGTAAAGTTTATCGACTGTTTACAGTATCATATTCTAAAGCAGTTCTCCATAAATACTGATAGTTTTTTTAAGAATAACTGAATATTTTTCACTTTATATTTCTTGGAGTCTTTCACCATTGCTTTAGCCACTTTAACCCTAGAGACTTCTGTTTCAAGTTGATCCTTGATATATTCATGTGTTGCCTCAGTAGATACATACACCTCTTGTATCACCTACTTTTAAACACAAGAAAATAATGTATTTTTAAGGTTATAATAGAACATATGGTAATACACTCATTTGTAATACACCCATTTTTTAACAATTGTGCTTACTAAAAATGAAATAATTTAAAATACACATTTAATAATATTAAGCAATTATTGCATAAATATAACCAATTATTTTATTTAGGCTTCATTGTAAAACAGTGGAATCTATATAGTTCCAAAATTAAATAAGAAAATAGAATAGTAAAAAATATAAATTAATATGTCAATCCCTACCCATCCTAAAGTGAAAACTCCAAAGTGAGGGGAACTATATAACCATTAAATAAGTATTATATCCATAGTATCTTTCTATGGTAGTCTGATATTGCTTTTATAAACATAGTTAACATTCAGTTCTTTCTTTCAGTGAACACACTTATAGAACAAGAAGTAAGGAATGGAATACCCTCAAACAGAATAATTTTGGGAGGATTTTCTCAGGTAATACTGATACAACAATTCCAATTCTATGGAAACCCTAACAGTGTGGCAAAACTCTTGTAATTAACTGATTACTTGGATTTCAAATCATTCTTTTAATCATTTTGGATTATTAATCAAAATATTGATTCTACAGTTCCCAAACACCTTTTCAGTTATGGTTATTTAGGTCCTTGCTTATTGTAGGTATTTAGTTTGTAGCAGCATGAACACAATCCAGTTTTACTGGTAGATTTGATATGCTTGTTTAAATTTCTTTTTCCCTTCAGAGTACAGAATGAACAACGATGTTCAGCCCAATATAAATACTAAAACAGAAGTTTCTACATATATGTAGAGTCACCGGGAGAGAGGTGACATATAAATTATTATTGTTTTCATCATACTGGTAATTTTGTATTATCCAAAATATATTTTGCATAGTTTATAGCAAATGCTTTTGTCTTGATAAACTTTTCTTGTATAGCAGAATTAAAATAATTCTGTCTATTTGTCTGTGACATTCTTGGGACACAAATGGTATTGTTAGATTTCCGGTTGATAACCTAATCCCATGTTCACATCAAGTGCTAGCTTCTTAAATAAATGAACATGAACATGAAAATGTACATGGGATAATATAAGATAACACATATATAGGGCATATAAAATGATTTACATTAAAATACCTTATGAATTGGTTTAAACAAAGACAGAGTTCTCCTTTATACAAAGGTTCACAGTTTTACAGTCTGTACTCAGAAGTCAACAAATACTGACTTGACTACAGCCATGGATTCTTAATGTCCTTTAAAATTCTTATAAGATATATCAGTTGCATAATAAATGCTTCATAGTTAACAAAAGAAGTTTGGAAGTGATACACCACTGACAAAAGTATTTTGAAAGACAGAAATGTATTTCTGGCAAGTGTTTCGACACTTAGACTAGTTGATGTGACAATCCAACAACTATTGCTACTGCATTATAAATGCTTGAATAGTTTCTTAAATATTATAAATAAATATAATTGAAATTCCAGTTTCTAAAAGTAAGTTGTGTTTGTTGTTCGGTATTTGATTAAGACGCTACTAGTGGACTTTACCTTGATTTTTATTAGGGAGGAGCTTTATCTTTATACACTGCCCTCACAACGCAACAGAAGTTAGGGGGTGTTGTAGCACTCAGCTGTTGGCTTCCACTGCGGACTTCATTTCCACAGGTTGGTTTCAAAAAACGACTTAATTTTTATTTATACTGTCAAATATAAGATTCTAATAGCATTTTAACAGTATCTTTAAGATCCTCTTCGTTGGCTAAATATGGAAAAAATATAACCAGCATTTTATGAGCACAATGTATTGAATGACTTTAAATGAAATGTTGAGAATATGAGTATTTAAATAGGAAGTCTGGATAGTGGATGTACCTGAAAGAACTGGAGAAAAATCACAAAATAGACCTGAAAATAGAAATAAAATGACTGTGGAAAAAGAAAGCAAAAGTAATACCAATTGTTACAGGCATCTTGGGTGCAATCCCAAAACAACTGGAGCACCACTTGAATACCATTGGCATTAACAAAATCACCATTGATCAGTTGTAGAAGGTAGCTTTGCTTGGAATAGATTACATCCTGCAACAAACATCAACATCTGCCTATCTCAGGCCCTTGGGAAGGACTTTGTAGATTGATAAAAAAGCCAGACATCCTAAACATCTGGCTGACAGTGATGAACCTTAATAATTTACTAAGTTTATAAGCTGACTGCCAGCAATTTTGGACAGTTTACAACTGGTTAATGATAATTATTATTTTGGTATATTGTTTATTTTGCTTTACAAATGCTGCAGTAATTTTAAAGGGATTAATAAATTCCACTGTGTGCCAGAAAACCAAAGATATCTAGATTCCAATCCTGTATTCAAACAACTTTCAAAAACGGCAAATGTAGAGTCCTGGGTTAAAGAGCCTGAAATTTGAACTATTATTTGGTCACAAAACTTAGCAAGTGATACCAACCAAACACTGTCTCTGCATAGCATTCCATACTATATGATTATGTAGATAAAAAGGGTGGTGTAATAAAGCTGTTTAGAGGTAGGCTGAAATAAAAATATGAACATATAACAAGTAAACAGCCTGTGTAATATGCTTTGCTCTCATAATGTGACTTCTTGTAACATTTTTTCTAGGGTTCCATCAATTGCATCAACAAAGACATTTCTATTCTCCAGTGCCATGGTGATCGTGATCCTTTGGTTCCTTTAATGTTTGGAAGTGTGACTTCTGAAACACTAAAAAAAATGTTAAACCCTGGCAACATAACTTTCAAAATGTACTCAGGCATGATGCATAGCTCATGTATTGAGGTAATGATTGTTTTACATTAAGAATGAGTTATTTTAATCAGGAAAAAAAATAATTTAAGAGGTACATGTAGTCCTTGGGTTACAACAGCAGTTGGGAGCAGGAACTCTTGTGTGACAACATGCAACCATGGAGCTGAGTGGTGACAATTCAAACAGTCCCACTTGTTACCATTAAGTGAGGCTCATGTGGGTTTATAAGAGAGACACTCACATGAGGGCAACTTTTGACTTCCTGCTGGCTTCCTCATTGACTTTGCTTGTGGGAAACTGACATTGGCAATTGTCACCATGAAAGTTCAGTGGCTATGAGTTCAGTGGCGCTTGCTTCAATATAATTAGTTATTATAACTTTAATCCAGACAAGTTGAAGATATAAATCAGGACACTGAATGAAAAACCTGATTTTAGTGAAGTAGTAGTGTTGATTGAAGACCAGAACAAAAAGTTCCTTGCATGATGAGGAGCCCAGTTCTTTCTGTAGTAGTTAAGAGAATATTAGTATCAAACCATCTAAACTAAATTACTGTTTTTCATTCCTAAATAGGAAATGATGGATGTGAAGCAATTTATTGACGAGCACCTACCTCCAATTGACTGAAATATATGAGAAGCCTTTGGTTAAATGCACCAGCATCATCTGTACTAGATTTTTTTTCATGTAGCTATTTCTAAAGCATCTCTGTGCCTACAGTATTAACTGTGTTGCAAAGATTAGAAACTATAACTTCATGAGAAACAATATTCCTTTTAAATCCCATTGGCCATAACATAGATATATGGCAGTGGAAAGGCATGTTGGAATATAATTAGGTATTCTCTTCCTTGCTAGATCATTCCAAATCTAAAATTATGGAGCCCTTTTATAATTCAGAGCAAGATTTTCCCCCAAATACTGTTATATTACTACTTGCTAAATTGTATATGCAGTATATAAAACTAAGCATGCAGTGGTAGAACAAGTATTCTTAACATTCACATTTAACCAATATTATTGCATGTTCAAGGTAAGACTCAAGTCTTTAAATTATCCCTACACCTTGGAGGAATGCAGTGTTTTATCTTAAATGTGCGCCCTGCTACTTAGAATCTTTGAAAAAGTATTTATCTTTATAAGAAATGTTTCTCATTCAGCTGTCCTTACTGAGATAAATTTAGACATAGATGTCACTAAATTATACATAGATTATAACAAAAGTCATTAGAAATTTTAATATATTGCAAAAATTGAGCTTTCAAAAGCTCTTTTAAGTAGCTAACTTCTTAAAAATCAAAATCAGAAAATATATTGTATGTATTAGTCTTAACTTGTTCTACTTCAAAAAAATCAAAAATGAAATCAAGGTTGTTGTTTAAAGCATTGCACAATCAACTGACATAAGAGACAAGAGGAGGGGTACATACAAAGAATATTTTATTTTAAAGCTGAAAAAGATCACTGTGTGAAAATTTAGTTGAGCTGTTCTAAATCAACCACAGCTCAGCAGAAATGTAATGCTTGGTTGTTCAAAACGAAATCTAGAGGGATACCAGAGTAGTTTTTTGGAGAAAGTTAGGATAAGACTGGTGCACATTATTTCCTCCTAAGCAAGGCATATGCATTGCTGCCATCTCCTTGCTCCTCCCATGGCCTGCTTTCAACCACTACCGCTGATATTCAGCATGGCATATCACACTGCCTTTCTGTTCCACTCACCCTACAGAGGATTTTTCCAGCATTTGCTGTCACTCCCCAGTTGCAACTGATATCCAGTATGCCATCACCAAGGCAACCCTTCAGCCTTGGCTTTTTTCTGTTGTTTCCTCCACCACTGAATAACAAAGCATGGTTTAGTTTGGTGCAGAGTACCACAAACTAGCTGTTCTGGAACAGTTTGTGCAAGCAACATTTTCAATGTCCCTGGACCAGGTCATTCAGAAATAAGATACTTCACCTTTGTCATGACAAATTTTCCATCTAAATTCTTAAGACTTGAAATTTTATTTCAGATAAATACACCTTCCTGCAGAAGTTCCAGGCTTGTACATATACACAGCTAATTCTATACATACATGTTACTTCTATATGTACTTTGTATACATATAGAAATAAAAAAAATCCATAATTCTATAGCATAATTGTAAGAATCCTTTAGAAATAGTATACAAGTTTTGTGGTCAATATTGTATGTGTGGGGAAAAAACTGGACATGTTCTTTCAGGCCATTTACCATATCCCAATATTTTGCTGATTTTTTTAGCATTACTTTGCTACTGTGTATGGTGAAATGGCATCTTCTGAAATTTATTTTATTCATTAATGTGATTTTATTTAAGAGGAGACATGGAACCTAATGGAATCACTCATATCTGTAGCTTGTAAGCACTTAAATATAGAATTAAAAATGTAATTACAGTTACATGTTGGTGGAGCAGATAATCACGGCCTTTGACACTTGTCTATGTTCTGGCATGTTTCTTGATACTTGCTGGGCTTTAGATAATTAAACTGAGCAATCTATACCAGCGGAAAGAACTGGCAAGAAAGCTGTGTTTGGAATACATAACTTCAAATTGTAAATTTTTTTCTGGTGTGTATTGCCAATATCATGGAGGTTTAATTGGGCTTACTCTTTATTTAGTTATATGATGGAATTTGGAAAGCAAGAAAACCTAAGTTTGTTCCCTATTGCATCCTGAAACAATATTTTAAAATGCAGATTGTGGATTCTAATGAACTGAATTTGGCTCTTGAAAGAAGTAAATGTTTCTGTACTGAAAGCATCTCTGAACTATTTTAATTATAGGAATCTCTGCAAGAGTTTGTGTACATAGGACTTGAATATGGGAACAGTGATTTTATCTGTTTACTTTGTTTTTATTAGAGACTAGTTAGTTACATGCTCCAAGAAGAAAGCATTTTGACAGTATTCAGAGATTTTTTTATAAGCGATAAACATGCAAGATTTTCAAACATTGGCTTAACAGAAAGTAGTCTGTTAAAATATTTATTATGTAATGGTAACTGCTTCAGTTCTTGTCTTAAACATCAGAAATGCAAAGCAAACCAAAACTTTGATTAATCTCATTTTTTAATTTAAAAAACTTTATGTGGAACTACTGACATCAAAATATAGTAGCCCCCAAATAATGTTCAGTTTACTTTGGAATCTGACATACAATAGTTTGCTAAACAATCAAACTTTAGAGTATTGAGTATTAAAATTGTTCTTAATTGGAATGTTTAAATAAAATTGCCAGTCTTTATTGTATTATATCATACCTTAAATGCTGTGACAATTGAGGCAAGTCTAATAAATTCATCAGGATTTTTATCCTGATATGGTTAGTTTTTAAGTTTATCTTGAAATATAGTGTTCATTGCAGTGAATGAATTGCTGAAGGCATACTCTATTCTAACATGAATTTCTGGTGTGTTAATTGAATGTTTGCCTTAGGAAGTGTATTGCACTTCAGTAAATTCTAAATGCATTTTTTAAATAAATAGGTGCTATTGACTCAAATATTGTTTCCAGAAAGTATGTATAGGATGTAAATGAAGCCATATGTTCAGGCTGGAGTATTTTATAAACAATTTGGCTTTTCTTTATCTTATATTTTAGGAGGTTCATAGCTAAGATAACACTTTGATTTTATACTATGTTTATGGCAAGAAATCTTCTACTGAAACATCTTAGATGGAAATTGTAATCTGTTACTGTGAATAAATTCTGAACAATCAATGAATGAAACAATTCTGGTTGTATGACAAATGCTATATCCCTTATTTGCATCTCTACAATTATTAAACAAGAAAAAATATAAATCGTTCATTGAAGACAGGGCTGTCAAATTCGGTTCCATTGAGGGCTGCATCGGGTTGTTTGACCTCGGGGGAGGGGCGTGATGGATGTGGCTGGGAGGGCTTGGCCAACTCAGCATCATTTGTGTCGGCTGTCCGGAGCTCCGTTTTCATTAGTAGAGCACTGCAGGAGGCTGTCGAGCTGAAAACAGCTCTGTTTTCACTGGCAGGCACTGTGGGCCAGTCCTTCACTGTTTCCAGGGAGGCCCTGTGGGCCAGATCTAAGCACCCTGTGCCGCAGTTATAAATACATTTAAAAAAAACTAAATGCAGCATATGAGAAACAATATTTGGATTCATACTTTTCACTAAGATACTTAAATGATCCAGCTCAAAAATTTATCCAATTGTTTATGTGTTTCATATATAACAGGCATGCCTTCAGATGTCTAGAAGATATTAAGCAAAATATGTAGCATATTAATAGATATCATAAACCAAAGAGCCAGTGTGATATACTGGTTAAGGCACTAGAAAGCAGGAGACCATGACTTCACATTCCACCTTAACATGAAAGCCAGCTGGTGACTTTGGACCAGTCACTCTCTCTTATCCCAATCTACCTCATAGGATTGTTATTGCAGGGAAAATAGAATAAGAAAGATTTGCTCACCACCTTGAATGGCTTTTTAAACAGGATAAAAATAAATATTACGTTGAATCAGTATCATCCTGTGCAGCTGATGCAGAATGCCAAGGCTTGGGGAGACCATTATATTAAAATTAGTCACATTTGCACTATACATGGTTAGGTAAATCATTATGTAGGGACATAATAGAATCAGAATTACTTGCTCAGCACATTTTCATATTTTATAATTCACCAATCTATAATAAAAAATGGGCTATAAAATTTGGCTACAAACTGGTTGTGTGACTGTATCAACAAAGCAACCATTAATCATGTTTAAATGAACACACAATTCAAACTGCAGTTCCAAACATGCAGAAGCAGGTATAGATACAAAAAAATCAGTTATTTCCATGGTGAGTAAAATATATATTTTATAGCATTTTTGTTGCAAGAATAAAACTACAGATGCTTTGTGAACCTTAATCTTCTGTAATAGCTTTTTTGGTATACAGTTCACAAGAATAATAAAATGAGCTCAGGCAAAAGCTTTGTCAGAAACGTACTTTATTACAGTTTACAATGGAAAGTAGAATTACTACATATAAATCCACCTCTTCATGAAATCCCAATGGACATATAATTGCAAAACCATTCTGACAATTTAAATTAGTAAATCAGTAATTACTGATACTTTTCTTCAGTCAATAAATACTAAATACACCTGCCAAAGACTTGCTGAACTTTATATTTTCTCCTGCATTCTAGATCAAAATAAATTTATTCAAAATGCCCCAAATTTGCACTCAATCTCTGGAACAAACTACCCCCAGGTATACGTATAATCCCAGACCTTCAGACTTTTCGTTGGGCCCTTAAGACATTCTTGTTTCATCAAGCCGGTCTGGCCTAAAGCCCTTCTCTCAGTTTTTAATTGAAATGGATTTAATTGGGGTTTTAAATTAGGGCCAAAGTTATTTATTTATCTTTTAAATTGATTGTAATTTTGTATGCTTCCTTTATTCTATTTGTACACCGCCCTGAGTCCTATTGGAGAATGGCGGTATAGAAATCAAACAAACAAATAAATACTTTAGCACAATTTTAAAGCCTACAGAGAAGATTGCACCCATGGCTGTTCTAAAATTCTGTTTTAGAATTGTTCTACTTCTAATTTTTATATATTCAACAAAAAGGACAAAAAAGCAATATACAAACGAGCAAATTTGCAAACTGCAGTAGTTTTAATTTCAGGAAATTGGATCCTTGAAGATAAACCTCTCTTTGACAAGCCATCCCAATCCATAACCTTCCAAATAAATTGGACTGCAAACTCCAGTCATCATTTGGGCATGCTGCGAGTCATGGGTTTTGTAGTCCAATGTACCTGGAGGGCCTCACCCCTAGAGTTATGTTACCTCCCCGAGATCGCAACCACTGCTACTCCTTTTGTTTCCATTTGCCAAGACAGAACAACTCACAGCCCAACTTCCTGACGTTACAAAGTTACAAAGATTCTACACCTCCGTGTCATTTTCGGTCAACAACCACCTCTTCTTCCCTCCCTTCTCCCCGCGCAGCTTCGTCCTCCATTTCCGCTGAGCTGTCGGAACGCTGAAGGGAGACGAAGCTCCACCCCCCTCCACCCCTTTTTTTTAAAAACCCTTAATCGATGTTTTCGGTTTTCCGGAGCATTTCCTGGCTCTCTTTACCGAGGTTTGATCAGCAAGGCCTGGCGCCACGGCTGCCGAACTGTCGCTCCTGGCCGGTTGATGTTCACAGCGACCCCGACAGTGATTTGGCGGCTCCATCTTTGCTTTTGCGCTGAAAGCGTCGGCATTCGTGGCGTAGAAGGAGCATCGAAGGTTGAAGCTCACTCCTCCTCAGTCGCTCATTAGAGAGAGAGAGACAGAGACAGAGAGAAAGAGAGAGAGAGAGAGAGAGAGAGGCGCCGCCGCGGACCCGGCAGCCGCCATGAGCACCGAAGATGAAATCATCCGCATCGCTAAGAAGATGGACAAGATGGTGCAGAAGAAGAACGCGGTGAGGTCCATCGGGAGGGAGGGAGAAATGTCCGTTAGCCCCCTCGCGCGCCCGACTTCAACTTCTGTCCGACCAATCAGCGGCGCTGCACCTCAACGGGGCGCCCGCCTTTTTCCGGGTGGGGGGTGGGGGTGGGTGGCTGATAAATGAGGGGCCGATGGAGGGCAGGCTGCGGTCGCGAGCAGTTTCCCTTTTGTGATGTTCCAACTGTCATCGGTGGAAAGCGCAGTTCGCGTGACGGGACCCTGATCTTCGTGTCTGGGCCAGTTGTGGTAGCTCCTGGTTTGTAAGGAGCCGTAGTCGTACGTCGAGTTCAAATCCAGGGGAAGCGTCCTGTGGCGGCATTTATTGCCCTGGCGAAAGACCCAATTCTTCACTTCCGGAAAATTAGAGCCCACTGAAGCCTCCAAGAGAGTCGGGGGCTCGTCGAGTTTTAAAACCGGATTAATGTTGTGGGTTTTCTTTTTGTTGGAAAGCTGTTCTATCCTTAAGACCTATGCTACCTTTCTCTTCTTCCTTATAATGCGATGCCAGCCCCTTTTCTCCTTTTCCTGAAGACGTTGTGGCTTTTCTGGTTATTTGGAGTTATAGGATTCATAGTCTAAAATGTCTTAAAGACACTTACCCTATAGGTATATATCAAACTTCCATTTTTTTAAAAAAAAATTATTTTGATTTATATGCCGCCCTTCTCCGGAGACTCAGGGCGGCTTACAATGCGTTAAGCAATAGCCT
>JANHZT010000035.1:68924-86987 GCA_032468215.1 Stegonotus admiraltiensis
TTTAATTTAGTAAACTAAGGTTTGTACAGACTTTGTGTGTGCTGCGTTCTTTGGGGTCCATAGCTGGGGCAGAACAGATAATTAGGCAAACTGCCTAAGGCTTTTCTTGGCAACAGTTCAGGAACAGAAGAAATAACTACAGCCAAACAAGAAATTTTTCTCTCAATGGTTGTTTTCTGGCAAAGAGGCCAAGAGCCATTGCTGATCTTTTAAGCCTTATGGGAGGGGTCAATCATCTCTTGGCCCTACTCACGAGTCATCCTCTCTGCTTTAGCTGCTCCTGCCTTCTGGCAGCTCTTCTCATACGTGCACTAGGAACAGTCTCCTGTTCCTCTGCCTCTTTACTGTCAGCCTCTGGAGGCTCCAAAGTCCGCACACCACTCTCTGATGGCCCTGGCCCCAACTCTGCCTCCGACGCAGAGCCCTCATCCGGGCTTTCCCCAGCCTCCAGGACTGGCCCATGTTCTTCTTCAGCCTCATCACTGTCTGACTCCGCTGCCAGCTCCGCAGGCTGCTGGCAGACCACAACAGGCCTTAAGTTATTATTCTTAGCTCTGAATTGATAATTGTTGCAATTTTGAATTTACAGTTAAGTTGATTGGATACACATCCAATATTACATAAAGAAATGTCTTGTGTTAGTACTATAGAAAGCCTTTTGCTGGTCTAAAGTTACAAGTTACACCAAAAAAGCAGTGGAGAAGTGAAGTGAAAAATGACCTAGTGGAAAAATAACCTAGTGAAGTTTCTTGGACCGGTTAATATCAGATGGAAGTCTTCACTGCGAAAAGTGTTAGAAAGTTAATTTCTAATTCAAAGAGGCAAGTGAAAAAGAGAACTGAAAGAACTGACTTTCTTTCAGTTATAGAAATAAATAGCCCAGAGTTTAACAAATTAAGGGTCCAAATGAAATATTCAAGATGCTGGTTATTATCTTTAAAACCCTATATATGGTATTGAGCCTAAGCTACCGATCTTCTTCACTTTCTGCCCATCTGATACAGTGTTACAGAGTGGTATGCTTTGGGTCATCTCAATTAAATGGTATCCTCTTTCAATACCTAGGAAATTCCCTTTTCTTTAGGGGTGCCTGCCTTCTGGAATGAGATGATCCCTGAGATCCATATGCTTCCCACCCTGATGTGTTCCAGAAGGCCTTGAGAATCTATTTATCCAGGCCTTGGGGTAGGGTGGATGGAACTCCCCTGTTTGTGATGTTTTATGTTTGGATTGTTGTTTGGATTGCCAGCTTGTGATTGTTTTACAGTTATTTTTGAACTTGGTTTTTTTTTTCTGTCTTGTTTTTATGATACTCTCTAGTGTGGATACAATCCACTGAAGTTACAGTACTGTATAATTTGGAGTACATTTTACTAAACATAATTTTATTTGCATTTAAATATATGTATATAATCAGCTTACAAAAAACTGATTCCCAATTAATTTATTTTTCAGATGATTATATTGCTATTGGTGCTGATGAGGAAGAACTAGGTTCTCAGATTGAAGAAGATATCCTTTCTTATAAAAAGAAAGTTCTACTTTATTCTGTAGTTTAATTCTTAATCTCTTTTAAAATACTTGGTTCTTTAATTTTTTGTGGGCTCCTATAATTTTTTACATTAGTCTGTATTGTGTTCATTAATATACTTACACTTTTATAAACTTTATTAAAGTATTTTAGATCAGGTAATTTTTAAACAAATTGTATGGTGGAAAAAGGATATATTTAAAAAAAAAATATGTTTACAATATTGTATATATTAATGGATTTTGTTAATAATAGTACAAAGTGTATACATGCCTTTGAGATAGCTGAGATTATTAAAATGTTTTAATATTAAAATATCATACCATTAAAATAACATTGCTTTTGTGCATATTTAATTCATGTAAGCAAGACAAACTTGATAGTTTGGCTAATATAAATTTAGTTAAGTTTCTACATATGTATGCTCTTATTAATTAAAAACAGGCAATTATAAAATGTGGTCAGATATTTGTAAAATAAATCAATTTTGTGTTTTACACATTATTTCCTTAATTCGTGAATACCCATATTTCAGGAGCTAAAAAATACTGACATGAAATATAAAAATAGAGTGCGCAGCAGGATAGCAAATCTTAAAGATACAAAAAATCCTAATTTAAGAAAAAACGTTTTATGTGGAAATATAGCTCCTGATAGATTTGCTAAAATGTCAGCAGAGGTAATAAACATTCAGCATATTACAATTTTTATTTTTTTTATCTAAGATACAAGTATGAATCCACATTTACTTGACACATTAAAACAACATTTACATATCTCAGTTGAAAATAGTGTCAGAGTCTTCCTGTCTACATGATTTAAGCAAAAATCTATGATTTTTTGTGTTTCCAAAATAAAAATACAGTATTATTTGTATTTTGGGGGGAAATTCTGAATGTATTGTTAAATTATACTATAAAGTATTTAAATTTATACTTCACATGTTTTAGCATATAGAAGGCTATAATTTACTGCTGTCAAGTCTCCATAGAATAGCACAAATAGATGAAACAACATATGCTTTGCATGCAGTCATTGGTTCAGTTCCTGGCATCTCCTGATATGGCTTGGAGAAGCTTCTACTTGAAATCTTGAAGACCTACATTTAGTTGATATAGATAGTATTATGCCAGAAAGATCACTCCTCTAACTTGGTATAGTGTCTTAAAGTTAATACTTCAGTTTGAGCTCAACTTCCTGGCAATAATACAGAACCCTTTGCCATTACCTTCTTTTATTCCTTTTTTTTTTGACTTTTCAGAATAGCTTAAAACCCTGATGGTCCTTAGAATCTTCAGCCCAAGTTAGGCTACCATATCTATGGTAAAAAACAGTCAGAAGATGGCAGCAGAGGGATCAAAAACCTTAAATCTACAATGCCTTCTAACTTGGTTGCCTGTATTGTACATTAAAATGGGGTGGTGGACTGAGGAAATATTTGTAAAATTTGTTAAAACTCTTTAATAAAAATATATATATAAGATTTTATGACTTCATTGCTTAGTAATGGAAATTCCTGTCCCAATTGCCATTGTAAGGCTACCTGAATATATAATCAGATTATGTTGAATCTGTTCACTTCAACCATTTGAAGAAAATATATTTTTTTCCTGAAGGCAGCTATGAAGAATAAAACATTTAAAAATTCTATATAAAAACCAAACTATTGTACAATACCTAAGATACATGGCCTATGTTATATTTTCAGACATCAGCCACTCAGTATTATCTTTTGATAACATTTAGAGGCTGAGGTACAAGAATGATTTCTAGTCCTTAAACTGGATTTTCAGTAAAATAAATCGTCATTTTGTAAGCCTCCAAAAGGAATCCGATAATCCGATATATAGAATAATCTAATATTAACTAATAAAGCTAATGCATATATCATAAATATAAGTAATATTTTTGCTTTCACAAATTAAAGGGTAAACCTGCTGCTTAGTAAAGTGTGTGTGTGTATTTAAAAAGTGTAAAAGTAATATGATTTTTTTTGTGCTCATTATAGGAGATGGCAAGTGATGAACTGAAAGAAATGAGGAAGAATCTTACCAAAGAAGCTATAAGAGAGCACCAGATGGCTAAAACAGGAGGAACACAGACTGATCTATTTACCTGTGGTAAATGTAAAAAGAAGAACTGTACTTACACCCAGGTATTCAAGCAGCATTCAATCATTTGCAATTTTGTGAAATACATTAAATAATATGCCCGCAACATATTATAAGGAACCAACAAGGCAGGAAAAAGATTCAACTACCTTAACAGTTAAAAAATATATAGTTTTGTAGATACTCTGGTTTGTGATTTAGACATTTCTACATGCCCATCACAGTATTAATTTTGGGAGTTAGTAACTTCTATCTATCTATCTATCTATCTATCTATCTATCTATCTATCTATCTATCTATCTATCTTTCTATCATTTTTTTAAATATAATTTTGAACAAACCATAATTTGGCTGTCTTGGGATACAGTATATTTTTCAAATAGTTAGAACATTACAATAATCTGTAATTGATCTCTCAAAATGGTGCATATTCTTTGATGTTTAGCTTTTCTCTCTCCACTTAAGATTTAGCACTAAATCTTCACTCTCTATTTAACCTGTATTCCCAATATAAGAAGGCAGAGGCACAATTGAATGTTTCCCCCAAACACTCATAACCAAATAAGATATGGAAAACTGTTTTTGAGAGTAATGACGGGCGAAATGTAGTCTTCTTGGTGTTGCCAGATTTTATACCCTGTTTTCTTACCACTGGCTGTCCTGGCTAGAGAAGATGAGTTAAAAATTCATCTGTCACAGAGGCATAAAAGAGAGAATCTTAGCTGTTAAAGAGAAGGATTGTGGGTTCACTTAATATTTCATATGAAAATTATGAACATTGATATTCTGGACTAAAGTTGTAATATTGAATTAAAAGTTACTGTTAGCATACATTACTAAGTAACCAAAAGATTAACTGTGATTAAACAAACTGGGCTTTTATATCTGAGTAAACAATGCAAAGGAGGTAAGGTGGGTTTCTACAAGGGACAGAGTTTTTTTCTGAGATGGCATCCAGTTATGGAATTCCGTCCCAGTGAGGCTTGCCTGATATCCACATTAGCATCATTTTGACACCAGGTGAAGAGCTTTGAACTTTCCTAGGCTTGACTTCTAATTGTATTTTTATTCATACTGTTTTACATTTTCAATGTCCACCTTGCAGCTGACTAGTTTGTATGGTGTTTTGCATTTAACTTGATTTTATCATATACGTTTTTATTCAAGCTAATGAATATTGTGACTAGAGAGTTTTGGCTTTTGGGTGGTTTACTTATTGTTATCAGTAAATCAGATTTCACTTTGTAGTACCACAAATTAAGAAAATTATATAACTATAGCCAAGTAACATTGCTGTTTGGGGTTTGTTTTTTGTTTTTGTTTTGGTAGGTTCAGACCAGAAGTGCCGATGAACCTATGACAACATTTGTTGTATGCAATGAATGTGGAAACAGATGGAAGGTAAAAATAACTAGCTTTGTTTGTATTTTGTGCAGTATTGGTTCTATTTTTTAATGTTAAAGCTTTTGTTTTATTAAGCATTTGTTTAATTGTTCTATATATATATATTTAACCAGAATAATGAGAATGAAGCAGCCTAATATTAAAAGAGAAATAAGATGGGAATGCAAATATTATAATTTTATGGTCAGATTTTGCCAAATGTTGCATAAATGATAATAGAAAGAGGAAAACTAAAGTAGAAAGATTTACTTATAATAAGCAAGATAAACTTATTATATACAGATTGTTTTGTCAGAAGCTTTTAATTTTTTCTACTGGAAAAAGTATACTTAACTTGATTACTGGTTTACATTTGCTTTATGAGGAACCTTTTTAAAAAGAAATAGAGGGCACTATTTCAGAATGTAGACAGTAATATAATATTTATTTTAATAAATTTATAAGAGTTAGCAATAAAACTATAGTAAATATACGAAGTGGAATTTTTTCGTAATTGCCATTCTGGGATATATCTATTTTTAAAGAGGATTCTGCATATGAAATTGAATGTAGAACTGATATCTGCAATCCAAGAAAAGTAGATTTAACAGATCCTTTATGTTTTTGAATTAAGTGCTTAAAATTGAACTGAATTTTGATATAAATCCTGATGTTAAAATAGAATACTCAGGATGTGTCCAAGAAGTAAAATATGCATATTTGCATTCATAGAAAACAAACGGAGTGAACCTACTACTATATATGCCTATCTCATAAATATTTATTTTCTTTTTACAGTTCTGCTAGAAGAAGAAATTGATGGACCAGTTAAAAATAATTTTATAATTAGCTTTAAGAACTAGGTAAAGCATCCTATTACTTGCAGAGATGTTTTTGTTTGTTTGCTTCCTTTTAAGCAGATAACTCTGAAGTTAGATTTTGTTTTTGACATGACCATCCCTGTAGTTAATAGTCAGAGCCAGGATGCTTAGTTGTATGGTGTAATATTTTTTCCATTTTTATAAGCAACTCTACATTAAACTTTTATCAATGAAATTTGGGTAACTGTTTTTTTCTTAATTTTATAAACAATTTATTGTACTTATTTGCTTTTGACATACATGGTTGAATTTTTTTTTGTAAAATTCCCAATGTCATACTCCCATTTGAATCATTTCAGTGTGTTAAAGCAAATAGTTTTTCATTATACTAACAAAATAATCCCTATCTAGTGTGGGTAGGTAGGCTCTATAAATCATTTTTGCAATTCATCATATTTTCTGTTCCATAACATACAAAAGTCTTTTTTGTATTGTCAAACTTCAAATAGTTTTGAAATTTGTATTGATATGCCCCTACTATTATACAGCATAAAATATGTGCAGTATTTTTATATTAATGAATTCTAGTCTACCTTTTAATGTATTGGTTTGATCTGTTTTGTTTGGTCAGTTGTTTTCCAAACATGACCAAAAACGTTATGCAATTTACCAATCACACAGACATTTGGCAACAAATACATTTTACTGAAAAATAGTCTAGAATGAGTCCTAGATCTCAGAGGTCAGAAATAAAACTGTAAATTTTCTCTACAAGTTTTGGTTGTGTATTGTTTCTCAAACTCCGTCTTTAAAATATTTGCTAGAAGTGATTTTGAAAAATAAAAATTATTGTTGAAAAAATAACACAATTTAATATAAATTAAGAGGGAAGTGCTCTTAATGGGGTACAAGTGTATTTAACCCCTGGTCCATGGACCAGCACCAGTCCACAAACTGGGCTGCGCTAACAAGTGAAGCCCCATCCGCAGGATGCAGCCAGCATGCGAAACCACGCCCCCCAAAACTGGTTCCTGGTTCCCAAAAGGTTGGGGGCTGCTGATTTAAACAACCTATCAAAGACTTGGAAGCCCAACAAAATCAGTCTGCTCTTCCTAACAGTGTTTTTTTGAGCAATCAAACTTCTCTTTTCAAAACAGCAAGATACTTACATCATATAATTGTTTCCAGATTCTGAAGGGCACTAATTTTAGCTTGCTGCAGTGCACTTCACATAGCAGTTTTGGAGAGCTTTATATAAGGATTCACAGACTCACTTCAGAACATCTCACCTGATAAAATACCCAGGAAACAGTAGGATGTTTTTTTGCAAAGGAAGGATCGCTTAATAAACACCAGCTTGGAATAATAATAGTTTTCATCCCTCAATCCCTGTGGTATATTGATTCTGTGACAATAGAGTTCACTTTTTGTGATGGTAAATCTGGATCTTACAAAATGCTGAGTCAAGTACGCTTAAATTTGTTGACACACTCAGAAATGCTTCACTTAGCCTGAATTCATTTCAGGACAAACTGAAAATCCCTATACTGCCTATGTGTCAATACTTTAACGCTAAATGAATGAATTTACTTTTACATAGTTATTCCATATATATTAAATTCACATCAGCAGTGAGAGATGTTATTCCTTACAACTAGGAACTTGATGTTGGAAATACCTCCCTAACACTGGATCATGTTGGTGGCTGAAATCTGGTTCATGTTCATTAGGGGTTCATTCTTACTTTGAAACAGTCTTGAGTGGAGATGACAGGAATGTGCTTAAATGCTCAGCACTGCAATTGTTCTGCTTTTCATTACAACATTCACGTTTTGAACAAAATGAGTAGGGCTGCCAAATAGTGAATACAGCTCCAGATCCTGTCTTTAATAATGGAACTACTATCTTTGCTATATGTAAATTACAGGTTTTTCTTTTTGTTATACTTTTGATTTAGTTTGAAAAGTTTAGAACCGACTTGAATATAAGGTCCTTCTGACCTAGCCCTTCCATTTCATTTACTTTTTTCATCCTTCCTTTAAGGTAACTGCTGCAGATAGCTTTTACATTCAAGAGTTCAGTAATATTACAACTTTAATTCCATATCCATGTGTGTTGCTAGTCCTTATTGTGATGATGATTTTTGATGAAATAATAGTCTCACAAAAATGTGATACTGCCTTAATTTTAATCTTCCCTGGGGAAAAAAAGAGTGTGCAATGACAGCATAGAGTACTATCTTTATATTTCTTGTATGTTTTATTTACTTACAATGTTGTACAGTCAATATATTCTTTCAATTAATTGCAGTTTTCTGTGATTATCTGTGAACAAGATCCACAGTACCGAGTCATACCTCTGAGTATATATAATATCTCAATATTATAATTTTATATATCAACAAATTACACATTTTTCTGAGCATTTAAATAGAGGGATTTCCTTTTATGCCTTTAATATTTATGAAATGTTATCTCTCTAAATTACAATGTATGTAGAGATACTTTCTTCTATGCAACTCAGTGCAATACTGTGGAACATGTTTTCTTGAATCATACAGTTACAGTTGATTTTATTTACAAACTAAGGTAATGGAACTTATGGTCACAGTTGAAATACCAGCTTTGTTCTGTATCTTCTCCCTTGGCACCATGTGGTGTTCTTTTAGTAAGTTTTCTTTTCTTTTTTTAAAAAAGGGTTAACATGGAAAAATAAAACACATCTTCAGCTTGCTGCATTGAACAGAAAAGTAAATTAGTATATATGCGTATTTTGTCCCAGTGGTGAGAAGCCTAACAATGTTTTTGTTTAGCAGTCCCCAAAGGGGAATACTGATTATAGGCTGGAAAAGAAGAAAAGTAACATGTCAACTCTATTCTATTTTAATGGATTTGTTTTTAATACAATCAGATTTTTTTTTACCATGTGAACATAAAAAACATCTACAGAGAATCAATAATTAAATCTATTTCTGAAAAGGGAAGGCATTAATCTTTAATTTATTGCTAATTCGCTAGAGGATATTCTATACCCAATAAGCACCAGTTACTGGGGAAGATTTGCATGTATTTTTATATTAATGTAAATGGGTTGGGGGCAATTCTGTGAACCTTCTGCGCATATTTTTCCATCATTACATATATTTGACTTACAGGTGATAGTTTTTTAAACATTTTTAAAAACTTCTTTTGTAGATTTAATCAAAATATAATAGTGAACATTGCTTTACTCCATGAAATTTACACAATGCTTTTGTTGCCACAGAATTTAGCTCCACTTTCTTTCATAGCTAAAACAAGTAGTTCCTACTTTGTGTATGCGAAGATACATGTATAGTGCATACAGTGATTAAGGATGAAGTATGCACAAGGCATGAGGTTCAGCTGGATATCATGAGAAACGTCCTGACTGAAATACCAATCGGTAACAGGCTGCTGCATAAAGTACAGGTAATCCTTGACTTACAATCACATTTGAGCTCAAAATTTCTGCTGCTAAGCAAGATAGTTGTTAAGTTAGTTTTTCCCCAATTTACAATCTTTCTTGCCACGATTATTAAGTGAATCACTGCAGTTAAGCTAAATTGGTTAAGTGAATCTGGCTTCTGCATTGGCTTTGCTTGTCAGAAGGTTGCAAGAGTAGTCACATGACCCTGGGTCACTGCAACCATCCTAAGTATGAGTCAATTGCCAAGTGTTTGAATTTTGATAACATGACCACGAGGATGCTGCAATTACCGAGTGAAAAACTCAGTCATGTCACTTTTTTCAGTACCATTGTAACTTTTAGCAGTCACTAAATGAATGGTTGTAAGCCTGTACTGAATAGGGAGTTGTATTGGTTGGCCTGTAAGGTCCCTTCCGATTCTAATTCCATGGTCAACAGCACATGAGGTAATTTAATGAGTCAATACTGAAAGCTGAAGATGTATTCTGGTGAAAGTAATACACATTTCTGCACAAATCACACGGTTCTATTCTGGTATTTGGGTAAAAATTTAAAGCGAGATTAATACCAATTCTGTGAACTCTTTAATAGCAGGAAGTAATTATGAAAGAAATAAATGTAAAGCTATTATTTATTAAAGATGTTCAGAGCTATTAGTTTTCATAATGTATACATTCTTTAAAAGTCCAGGCTGTTTCCCAGTTTAAGCAGTGGAATAATTATTCAGAGTTCCCCCAAAATCATTTGGAAAGCAAGATTTTAACAAGTTCTCTAGTTAACAAATTGATATTCTTAGATTAAACTGGCTTCCCAGTTTATGAATATTTAAAACTATGATTTCCATTACATAATGAAAGTAGCTGAGATACATATTGGATGTTTAATTTAGAGCAGTGATTAACAAGTTTTCATGTGTTTTTTTATTATTTTTCTAGAAATATTAACAAAAATTTATTCTATGGATTCAGTAATAAGATAACATTTTATGGGTGACATCTCTTTTCAGTGCCTTTTGTTTGCGCAGTTTGCTTTGTTTTGTTTTGTTGTTAACTTTGAAATGCTCTCATGTTACTCATGAAGAAATGCTACTCCTGTCATTAAGTTTGTAAGTAAAATTAGTTTTTCCTTAAAGAGGAATGGATTATTCTGAATTCTAAAAATAATACCTAAACTGAACTTTTTGTTGGTAGAGAGAAAATGAGGGAAACCAGTTTTAGAATTATTTCAAGAACTCAATGCCAGTTATAAGCATGAAGAAATTATCATGTGAATGGAGATTCTCAGTCATCCAGGTCATGGTTTTCCCAAAGGTGTTTTTTTCAAAAGGCAACTGAACTTCATTTTTCATTGAAGACATTTTGCTTCTTATCCAAGAAGAGTCTTCAGTTCTGAAGCTTCTTGGATGAAAAGAATTGTCTTCAAGGAAAAAACAAAGTCTAGTTGCCTTTTGAAAAAAACACGTTTTGGATTATCATGTGAACATTTCAATATCAAAGCAAGTATTTGCTTTGTACAGTGCAAAGTAGTCACTTCAAGTACTTACTGAGAAAAAGTTTCAGAATTCATAGAAATCCTCAGGCTTGGTCAAACATTGCAATTTTGGTACGCTTTCGGTAAACAAATGTTATTGTTATACAAATTAAACTTAAAATGTTTTATTATATGTAAGTTTTAGGTAGGTTTGGCTAAAATTAGAGATCTCTGTAGACAACCTCAACAGCTACCAGATTTCTTGGATTGTGTTTGTCCAAGATCAGTGGTAAGGCTCTGAAGGATAAAGTTCAATATCAGATATTTCCTTACAGCTTTGCAACAGCTCTGATATGAATTGCTTTAATATTCAAAAGATCTTAAGAGGCATAGTATGGATTATACAATGAGCAGAATGGAAAGAACTGACATCTATTTGATCAAGTAGTTCCCTTATCTTTTGCCATATCCCTGATGCAGGGGAAAAATCGAATCAAGCATAATAATTCATTTGTAAAATAAGAAAACCACTGGAAAGAGTGCTGATCCCACACTTCCAGTCTCTCACTGATAGGACACCTGGATAGTGAAGCACTCCAGATAGATCATAGAATTGTTATTTAAAAGCTGTGTATGCATTTCAGAATTTTACTACAGTGCATGTTCCTGCTGTTAACATTTTTTCCTATATATCTTCCATCAGCACGTATAATTTAGGCAGAACTACTTAAGATTCAGGAAATAATGTGAAATTTTAGAATTTGTAAACTTTGGAACACTGTTACCATTGTATTAAGATACACTTCTTACTGAATTACTGTTATGTAATCAGCTTGTTGATTCTAAATCCCATATTAATGAATGGTAGGCCAAAGTTTTATTTGTGTAAGAAGGTAGTTAGATGCAAAATAAATTTAAATTCTATGATTCAGCAGTTGCTTGAAAATGTGACATAACTAATTCTTTGTAAATAGCAGAATTCACAAACCGAGGGTAGGAATCTCTGAGCATCAACATATAAACTTGGAATTGTGCTTCATCAAAAGTATGTATTGATGGTTCCATTATGTTCCGGTTAATAATTCCTCTTGCTCTGGAGTCCAGACTGACCTGTTAATAAATGAATTTATTAAAGTGTTCAATAATATCTTTCCTCAATTCTGTTGCTAACAATGGAAACAATTTTATAGTTTTGCAATGGGTCTGAAAATTGTGTAGACATTTTTTTAATAACTGGAGGACATTCTATTACCTCCAAAATATTTGACAATGTTCTACTTTCATCTAGTCTTTAATTTAAAATCCACAGCTTTTGTTTTTCCTTGAAGAAAGACAAACAAAAATTTTCTTCAAATGGTTAGTGATGGAAAACAATTTTCCATCACAAATCAAATATTACATTCAAAGAGCTTTCACAAGTGCAGTCCCTTGTCTTCATGAAGTACACACACTTGTTTTTGTATTTAAGGACAAGAATTGTATGTTAAAAAACTATTGTATGAATTTACAAAGTGGTAATTGATTAATGGAATATTACACAAGAAATATCTATCAATACCTGAAAGGTATTCTAAGGTATTGTATAATTGCAACAAGGTTAGATTTTAATAAGTCTGTGTATATATCAGTGTACTATATAGCTGGACTTCATTAGCAATTGGGAAAGAATGAAAAATTAAATCTTTTGAAACATCCTATGAGATTGAGCCCTGTTAGTCTTCTAGAAAGATAAGTTAAAATTTTATAACTGTCCCCTACTTATGCACTTATCCTTATCATCCTCAGTGGTATGCTTAAAGGTAATTTCTTTTCTATTAGAACAAATATATTCTAAGTTTTAACCCAAGAAGACCACCCCTTCAAATCACCTCACAAGAATAAATGTTTAAATGATATAAAATAAATAACTTTAAAACTATTAAACTTTAAAAATCTTGTAACAGTCTTAATCTTTAAAATACTCCATCTGAACAAGAACAGCTTGGAACAGTTCATTTTATTTCTTTGGCTGACTCATTTAAAATCAAGGGTATTGCAAAATGTAACAAACCTCTCTTGGAGAAAGAATAGAAACATAATCTTCATATATTCGCCTGACTTTTTCATCAATTACATTCTTGTTAGTTTCCTGCTTTAAGTCCTCACAGGCCAGCCAGAAAAGCATGTTTTCTTCACTATATTCTGACCGAAGGAATTCTCTGAAAGCATTTCGACCTGAAGGTGTTGCCATCAGTTTGTCAAAGGAATGCCTCCAAGCACTTGCTTCTTCCAAAGATGGTGTTGAGCTATAAATGAAATAAATGAATGAAAAATAATAAATACTGTTACCATGGTATGGGAGGGAAATGTGGAATTTAGGAGGTTTTATGCATCGATAAAACTGAAATTCGAAGCAATTTAGTTAAAAAATAAAGGTGGTGAATGGTACCTTATCAGTGGTGGGATTGAAAAATTTAACTACCGGTTTGCTGCCCAGTTGCTGGATGGGTGTGGCCATGGGGGTGTGACCTACTCAGCCTCCTGCACCACGATGGGGGGGGAGCATTTTCACCCTCCCAAGGTTCCAGAGGCTTTCCTCGAGCTTCCAGGAGGGCGAAAAGGGCCTCCCCTGGACACTGGAGGCCCTCTGGAGGCCAGAAATGGGCTGTTTCTAGACTTCCGGTACTTCCAGTAGGCTCATTTTTCACCCTCCGGGGCTCCAGAGGCTTTCTTCAAGCCTCCAGTAGGGTGAAAATGGCCTCCCCTGGGCTCTGTAGGCTGGAAACAGGCCCATCCATTTCTGGACTTCTAGTACTTCCAGTAGGCCCATTTTTCGCCCTCCGAGGCTCCACAGGTTTTTCTCAAGCCTCCAAGAGGGCAAAAACGGTCTCCCCAGGGCTCCGGGGGCCCTCTGGAGGCCAGAAACAGACTCGTTTCCAGACTTCTGGTTAGCCCATTTTTCACCTCCCAGATTCTCCGTGCGGTCCCTGCGCTTACCTCACATCCAAAACTGGATGCCTGGAGACTCCGGGGAGGGGAGGGGTGGGCAGGGTCAGCCAGTCCTTGGAACAACCGGTTCGGCGAACCAGATTAAAATTAATATCTGGTTCACCCAAACTGGTCCAAATTGGCTGAATCCCAACTCTGCTTATTATGTCATTAATACCCTATCAATAAAATACTCTGTCATTATTTTGTCTGTTATTGTAGTATATTTATTATTGAACTGACAGTACAATTATCTACAATATATTTACTCAGTATAACCAGTACTTTCATGTTCTTTCTTATACAGCTATCCTGTAGCTGCAGTATTAAGGAACAAAAGCAATACAGTCTGATTTTGTTTTTCATGTTTTCATAAAGTGTTAAAATGGAAAAACAAATTCTTGCATCAATTTTTCATATATTTTCATAATACATTTTAACTAGATTCAGTTTATAGGTGAATGTGTTGCATGACAGTGATCTCATGATAACCAAAATATGCTAAACTGGTTTGAGAATGTTAATAACTTTATCCAATGTGATATTGTCTAAATATGTAGAACTACAACTTCCATCACTTCCAGTATACATGATCATGCTATCTAAGAAATACCAGTGCTTTAAGTGCAGTACAATGACTTTATCAGTTAATCCTTACCCTTGTTCACAGTATGGAATCATTTCTGATGCAATCTCATGTGCTGCTGCCCTTGTATTTTCATCTTGATTCCTAACAGCAAGACTGTAATAAAACAGAGTTTGGTGAAAATGAAATAAACAATTTGCTGAGATTTTAAATTTACCACTTGGGTTGATATCTAAATATAGGTTACAATCTAATTCCCCCAGTATAAGATTTCCATTAAGATACCATGCAATTTCTTCTAAACGTGATGTGTTGAATGATAAGGCATCTCATTTTTAATCTCTTAGAAAAATATTGGTTCATTTGATATATTGGCTGTCTGTGCTTTAGTTGAAAAATATGGGACAGAAGAGAAAATATTTTTAGCAAATGTGATTTCTTCTAGAAAATCTGTAGTATGAAAGACTGCAAGAATAGTAAAATGTTACACTGAGAGATTTATCTGAAAACAAATTAGCACTTTAATGTTCAGATGTCCAACCACTCAAGGTTATTTACGTGCATTCCCCTATTGTTATTTGTTCGTATGTCAAGAAGGTCCCTTTCTAATAATTTTATCAGACTGCTTCATATGTTTCCTAGTTTGAACTCAGGTAAATCTACAGAGAAACTTTTACATTGGAGGGAACTGCTCTACCATGCCTTGAAAGAAATATTGTTTGATTTAGAATTGGATAAATTTTCATATATCCTGTGGTAAGTGTTACCCAATTACAATCTTGGCTATCTCTTTCTTCATATTTTGCAATACCAGGTCATGTAAATACACAGTATCTTTATAGACTTAATTTATCTCTACATTTTTTTGCAGTCTAACTCCTTGTTCTCAAAATTCAGGATAAAAGGAGTTGTAACGTCAAAAATCTCTAATTGGACTATTTTACTTTTAAAAAATGGGGGGAAATCTGATTATGATGGGAGTAAATCTTAATAAGGGGTGCGATGGCTCAGCAATTAAAGACTTGTCAGCTGGAAAACTGACAGCCTGAGTTCAAGATCTAAGCACCGCGCAACATCATGAGCTGCTGTTCCTGCCTCAGCTCCTGTCCACCCAACAGTTTGAAAGCATGCAAATGTGAGTAGATTAATAAGTACCACTTCGGTGGGAAGGTAACAGTGTTCCATGCATCTTTGGTATATAGCCATGCTGGCCACATGAGCCCAGAAAATCTTCAGAGAACGCTGGCTCTGAGATGGGCATCGTGCCCATGACTGGACAAGGAGACCTTTACCTTTAATGATCTTAATAGATTTTAGTTTTTCAAAGTTGTAATGGATTTAAGTCAAGAAAACAGCATATGATGCTGGACATGTCTTTCACTGTTGATCCACTCAGAGATTCATTTCTCTTTTTCTTTAAAAATATAATTTAATTAGAAAATTCAAACTAGTCCTGTTGCAACTGAGAATCTAATGGGTATTTATACACTTAATGGTTGGATAAAGGTTGTTTTCCTATAATATAACCTTAGTTATGATGCTTACTTCAAGTGTTGTAACCTGATGGATATCATCTGAGATACTCTTGAATCCATCCACAGATACAGAAACAGATATAGAAACATTTCCTCAAGAATTTAAAGGACCAGAAAAATCAATAAATCAATAAATACCTAAATTGAAAAGTTAGTCCACCAGTCAAGGAAGGGCTGTTATGGAGAAAAAAAAATAGAAAATAAGAAAGCACCAAGAGCAGGGTAGATAATAGACTTTGGAGCAATTATTGGAGTGGTTGGCCAAGTTAAAAAAAAAAAGCAAAACAGTTTTAAGAGATGGCACAGATAATCTGGAGAAGTACTAATGAGACAGGTTGTCTCAGTAGGTATGTCTAGAAAGCAGGCTAGATTAATTGTAGAACACATTTTGGGTCACTTCAACAGTGAGATGGGCAGCATATAAATTTAATAAATAGTAAATAATTTAATGGAAGACTTCCCCCCAAGATTTGAGATGGGAGTTAAGATCTTTTGCGGGGATCTACATATGTTCTCTACCTACCTGGTAAATGTGTTTTGGAGTGGTAAATGAGAACATAAACATCATTAGATGTTACCTCTTCCTTGTTTGTTTTTGTTTTGAGTGTAGTTATCTGTATTAGGTTTTTCAAACACTATTATTTGCCAGATTTATATTTCTCTTTCCATTCAAGAGGGCAAAGCAGCATAGACAGCATTTCCTCTTACATTTTTTCTCCAAGAACAGCATAAGGCAAATAGGTGGGGGTAAAAGTTAGTGACTGGCCCCAAATCACCCTGTAAACTTCCATAACTGAAAGTGGACTTGAAGTAGATTTTCATTTCTTGGTTGAAACATACCATGAATCTTCCATTTGTCCTAGAAGGTCAATATGACATTGAAAAATTCCTTACTGCCTGCCACCTTTACCTCCAAGGTAAGTTTTTCCTAGCTATATTTAATTGTGCCTTAACTATATCATTAAGTCTACCTTCAGCTTTTTAAAAACATGGTGTGTTTAAAGATGGAATGCAATTGAATTTAGTAAATTACTACAGCAAGAATTATCTGGATTAACGATTGAGAATAACAGCCAAAAATCCCTGACAAAACTATATGAGAAGACATTATTCCTTCTCCAGATACATAAAATTGTCATGTGTGTGATCTTTAAGCATTGATATTTCTTACCCGGAAGATTTATTATAGTTGTAGACTTTTTAATAATGTCATATTGAAAGTATTATTGATTCTAAATTGTTGTTGAAATGAGACTTCACAAAAGTCTAACTGGTTGTCTCTTCTAAGTTTCTCTATGCTTCAAATATTGATGATTCTATACTTAAGGATACTATTCTTAATACTATTCATTTTTTCTTTCCAGTTCAGATTATTGGAAGAAATGCTATTTTGTAAATTTGGAATATAAGCAGAACATTATTTTGTAGCTTGTTTCACATCTGAATTTGTTCCCAAAATAGTTATTCCAAAGAAATAAATCATGTTGTGAGATTATTCTACTTCTGCTCAGGTTGTAGGTCACTAAAAGTAGTAGGATTTTTTTTGGGGGGGGGGCATCACAGTTAACTGATGATTTAAGAAGAATTTTTAATACTTAACTCAGAAATTGTTTCCATCATTGTAACTGTACATCTATTTTAAAAGTAGTAAAAAATAGAATAACTGTTTATATCAAATAAAAATGAGAGGTTTTATTATGCAGAAATTGATTTGTATTTTTCTTTATACTTGTAATAGAAATGAATGTTTGAAAATATTTTAAGAACTTTGAAGTATTTATATACATTATTTTTATATAAAGTTGAACAAATAATTAACTGTCCAAATTGATCTGTTCTGGATTTCTTGAAGTTACCAATATATCTACTCACTAGAGTCTGCAACCGTAAGCACTCAAAGAGCCATTTGGACCCTTTTTCCACAGAAAAGAAAACACCGGGAGCCACAAAACCTGGGTGGGTGTGGCTAACTCAACATCACTCACTCCCATCCAGTCACATGACTGTCTCTCTCTTTCTCTGTGTCTCGTGTCTCTCTCTTTCTCTTTCCCTGCCTCTTTCTCCCCTTCCCTCCCTCTCTCTATCTCTGTCTCTTTCTTTCTCTCTCTCTTTCTGTCTCTTTCCCTCCCACTCTCTTTCCCTCTCACTCTGTCTCTCTTTCCCTCCCACTCGCTGTCTCTCTCTTTCCCTCCCTCCCTCCCTCTCTCTTTC
>JANHZT010000035.1:100398-110465 GCA_032468215.1 Stegonotus admiraltiensis
ACCACGGAGACGTCTTCGGACAGCGCTGGCTCTTTGGCTTTGAAACGGAGATGAGCACCGCCCCCTACAGTCAGGAACGACTAGCACATACGTGCGAGGGGAACCTTTACCGTTACCTTTAGACTATAGAAGGAAGAGAGTTATGTTGTAACCCTGTAATAAACGAAGAGGTAAATTTGTAATTGTACTTATAATCGGTATAAAGAAGATCGGAAGCTACTTCTCTGAATTTTTCTTTTTCTTTAATTTCCCCCCTTCCCTTTCTTCCTTAAAAAAAATCTTTAATATGAGAGAGAGAGAGAGAGAGAGAGAGAGAGAGAGAGGAAGGAAGAGAGGAAGGAAGGAAGGAAGGAAGGGAAAACACCACGTTTCTTATGGATGCTGGGAGTTGTGGTTCGCAATACCCCGAAAGGTTACGCCAGTCTGCCTAGCTAGCGCACAACGCGCGCCTATCTCTGTTAGTCCTCTAGCGGAGCTCGGGCCGCTCTTCGGCACCTTGTCGGCATCCGTAGCTGGTTCAGTGGGGCTGTCAGCTGAACTCTGTCATATGACCGGGAGTGTCGGTTCTCCTTTCTCCGCTCGGTGGCTGACTGTGAATCGTTCGTCTGCGAATCGTCTGCCGATCCCGGGGCTTTGGTTGCCGCCGTGCTAAGAGAGGTGAGACGTCATAGCTCTTTCTCCCTTCGGGGGCCACCCCAGCGTGGCAGAGCAGAGGTCGTGGGAGCCTTTCCTCGCATCTGCACAACAGGGAAGCTTGGAGTTAGCGGCCAGCGGGAAGGTGAGAAGGCGCCTCTGCTGCCTTTCTGCCCAACCTCGCTCGCATAGTCATTGCTGTCGCGGTGAAACTCGGTAGAGGAAGGGAAAGTAAACGGCCAGCAGTGCATTGTAGCCGTCCGAAAAACGGCCCTGCAGAGACTCCCCGATTCAATGTCTTGCCTCCAGCGCCGACCCTTTAGGCTTCACAGGGGAAGGTCACACAAGGCGGCGGTTCTTTGCCACCCTCCTGCTCTCAGGCGTGGTTTTTTCCTTGTTCTGATTTTAGGAACAATAGCTTATTAATATGATTTTCCTGATTTCTCGGATCTCTTAATATTCACACAGTGGCTTCCTTACAGAAAGAATAAGTTAGATAGGTCTGATGCTTTAAGCAAATATAGAATAGTATTCTTTACTGGCCAAGTGTGATTGGACACACAAGGAATTTGTCTTTGGTGTATATGCTTTACCCGGTATATACAGTATATACTCTACCCAGTATATACCCGAGTAGATGTAATAAAACAAACTTTGCATATACTAATTGTGAGAGGGGAGCTGCTTGTTCCAAATGTTTTAGCTCTCTGAATCTTTGTGTCCCCGAGTTTGCTGAACTGCTATTGTTCATCCCATCGGTTTGTTAAATATAGGAATGTATTTCTTGTATTTCTTACCACGCTGCTTTTAGAGAGAGACAGATTATTTGCAGGGCGATATAACTGAATTTGGCTAGGTTCTTCTGAACAAATCATAGGCCAGATTGTTCCTGCAGCTGCCTTTCTCTGAATTAAACCTTGCTTTTGCTAGCATTGCTTTAATGAAAAAAGGCAGTAATAGCTGTTTCATCCAATAATAGGTGTGTATTTGCAGGGGAAAGGAAGGAAGGATTAATCTGGTTTATGCAGATATGGTTAGATGACTGTAGTAGTTTCAGCTGGTTTGGTCAGGTAGAGTTGGCTAGCACTGATCAACATCCTGCCCTAGTCATGACTTGATGCAATAAAAACTAAATAGTTGTTTTGGCATCAGAAATTCAGAGTAGGCCAGAAACTATTTGACGAGAAAACGAAATGGTGAAGGTCATTGGTGCAATGATATTTCTGCTTTTCTATGTTAGCATAAACAGTTGATATTACATTGGGACATTAAATACAATTTGTCCGTGTTTTTTCAAAAATAAGCTGTGTTCTGTGGTCAGTTGCACTTAAATTTCGGAAAAGCATGTGTAGAAAGCTTTAGTTTGAAATGCAAAATTTAAAATATGAAACAATAGGAAGAACCAAAACCAACAGCTGGTTTCCAGATGGAATTGGATGTGGAAACTTGAGTTGGGATTCTTTTCTTTCATAAGGGATCTCTGTTTAATAAGTAACAGGAATTTTATTTTGGTAACAGGTGTGTAATATTCTGTAATAATGGGATGGTATGTTGCACATTATTTTGTTTCCTGAAGTAAATTGTTACATGCAATTTACAGAACTCTAACCAAGGAAAAGTAACCACAATAAAGTACATTGTAAATACTACCCCAATTTACATCTATTAAAAACATAGTTTAAACAAGCCATACTAATTATGTATCAAATAATTATTTCAGAGTGAGTGCATTTTTGTACAAATAGTTTAACTAACTCCAACTGGAATTCTGTAAGAAAACAAAAATGTTTTTTATTAAAATGTTCAGAAAATTGGTGCCACTGCATTAAGTCTGGTTCTCTTCTTATTGAATGAGGTGGGACTGTATGCCCAAAAATAATATATTTTCTATAACAAACATTATAATATGGAGCTTTGTCAATCTAGGTTAATAATACAGCATAAACACAGGATGATTCATTTTATGAGGTATATAACATTTTTATGTTTATAAGAACTTTTGAAAGTAGTTCAAAAGTTGAATTATTGAATTAAATAGATTTCTTGGTTTGCTTTACTTCAGCCAAGAAATTGTTTGTTTAATTTTCATAATTTAAATAGTAGCAAATATAAAACTATCTGTTTGAAGCACATCACATAGTGGTTTCCCTTTAATATATTTTAATTCTATGCCATATGCATTTTAGTATAAATAACAAATCTTTTTCATTAATTTTATTACATATTGCAGTATATTAAGTAAAACTAAAGCAACAACCTAACACACACTGGGGAGTGGGGTTAGAGAGAGAGTGAGAGTGAGTGGGTGAGTGAGTTATGATTATAATTTCTATAATTGTTTCAGAGATAGTTTAATAGATAAACAAAATAGCATTGTTTTAATTTATGTATTATTTATTACGTTCCTCAAATTAAGACATTACAGTAGATTGAGGGGTCCTTGGTGCTCTCTGAGTTTGCTTGTTTTCTTGCAGACGTTTCATTACCCAAGCTAAGTAACATCATCAGTGCTAGTAAGGACTGATGTTTGCTGTCAGTTTGTCTGTCAGTGTTGTGGGGGAGGTCTTAGAGATTCTTTGATTGGGACTGTTTACTGTTGTCTCTTTGGCAGTTTCTGGGGTATTGTTTACTTGTTTTTTGATTATTGATTTGAAGTTAATAAGCTTCAGACCAACAATCAAGTAAACAATGCCTCAATCAAGAAACTACCAAAGAGCCAATGAAATTTAGCTTTTCAGATCCATGAAAGTAAACTGATTTCAGTGTTCATGTATTGTCTGAAGCATTGTTCAGGTTTATTGCAAACTCATATTTATATTTGTTTCCTTAATAGGTTTTAAATTACAGTAATTATGGATATTCGGGGTGCTGTTGATGCTGCTGTCCCCACCAATATCATTGCTGCTAAAGCAGCTGAAGTTCGGGCTAATAAAGTAAATTGGCAGTTGTATCTACAGTAAGTTTTGAACTGGGTATAAATGGTGATAAGTGGCATAATTTCTCTAAAATAGTTACATAGAGTATATGTAGATGTATTGGAAACTATAGCACTGTTTAAGACTTGGAAAAATCTTGAGTCAGTGGAAATTGGGAAAAATGATTTGTCAGTTATTAGTAATAAGATATTTTAATGTAGTATAATTGTGAACCATACTTCTAGTAACATGCTAAGTAAATTGGCAGTTGTAGCTTAGACGAGGTTTTCAGAATTGCAGATTATTCATTACTTTATTTTAATCAATTATATATTCAGAAAGACATATAGTCTTTCTGGCTACAAATATTTTTTCGACAGCTAGCTATATCCTTTTTCAAAGCTTCTCATCCCACTACTTTTCTTATGTTAATGTATTGTTGCTTCATAGCAAAACAAATTTCTGATGTTGCCTTCATAATTCTTCTTGAAGATACTTGGAAGTTAAAGAAACGCTTATTCAGATAAATAGATAGACCAGATTTTTTAATACTCATCCATATCCTGCCGCCTTGCCCCATGCCCAAGACATTGATTGTGTCAATCTGTTTATTTCATTGCACCAAAATATTGGCAAAATATTGGCTTGGCTATATCCTTCCTTCTATGGCTAATACCATTCCTTCTTGTTTTTTTGTGTCCTAGGTAAGAAATTATATGATCTTTCGATGAAAGTGTCCAATCCAAATCATTTCAATTTGTTTTTGTCTAATTATCAATGTATAGTCAGTTCATTTTATCTTTTAATATATTTGGCCCTTAATAATTGATTGTTTATGTATCACAAAGTTGATGTTGATGCTTAGCAATCACATAGATTTTCTTTATGATCACCTATCCCTAGCTTGATCTTGATTAACAATATAAGTTCTATTCTTAAACTGGGTTTTCCAAATGTGTTAGGAATAATACATCTATTATTTTTTTAGCCAATATATTTATTGATGGAAAATGTCGTAAGAAAAATGTTATAAAAAGATAATGGAAATGTTCTACAGTACTTGGAATTGTTTGTTGTGGTAGCAGTATAAACTGCTGTGGAAAATAGATGTGAAATATAAAACTTAAACCTTCGAGTTATAAAGAGAAGCCAATTTGACTTGAAACATTAAGTTAACTTTAATATGTATGATAACTTTGTTAACATACATATTGTAACAAATTTGGGGAGGCAGGGGCATAATGTATCTCCAGAAGACAGCCAGAACATGGCTTACATAAAGGACACATGCATATTTTTAAACAGGAAAAAAGCACTCACACTTGTCCAAGGAGTTTATAAACAATTCTTGAAACTAAGTCTCTAAGATGAGTGGTAGATACTTTTAAATATGAGATATAAAACTTTCCTTTATGAGGTGATGTTTTGTCCCCAAGATTGCCCACCAATTCATCATTTCCTGTTTTAAGTTTGGGAATGTAAGTGATTTTAGAAGCAATTGTGGGAATTCTGGGGCAGAAATAAATGAAGGCTACAAATCAGAAGTGCTACAAAAAAATTTTTTTTCTTTTTCAGAGGGCTAATGATTTCAGGAGAAGACTGTGAATTCATTCAAAGATTTGAACAAAAACGGACTCCAGAAGAAAAGCAAGAATTAATTCAAACAGAAGGCAATCAAGTAATACAGTTTCTGTGGGGCAAATAATTATTCAGTGTTATGAATTGTTTTGGTTTTATTTTTTTGTTTATTTGTTATTGCATTTTGGGGGGGGGGTTTGGAAAGGTTTGTAGGTCTGTTCTTATATGCTGTAGTCACAATTTTTTCCAAGCTACTTACATTACTAATAGTGACAAAGCAAATTTATTTTGACAGTTTAAAAATAGTGTGTGCCCCTGACAAATATTCTCCAGGGAATAGCAGTTAATCCATATTACGTTACGTTACGTTACGTTACGTTACGTTACGCTACGCTACGCTATATTATATTTTACATTAGATTAGATTACATTACATTACATTACATCTTCTCAAATTAGGAATAAATCCTATTAACTTCTGTGGTATTTCGTCACAATAAAGTTATTCAGCAGTACAATATGTTTACCTGAGTACTCTTTTACAAATTATTTGCTATTATTAATAATCCTGAAATAGTATTCACATTTTGTTATTTGATGTGGCTTTCTAGAAGATAAATTACATATCTCTGTATGTCACTGATGCATATTTTGACACTGAGTAATTGATAGCGGATGCACAAACTGTTTAAATCAGAATTACTGAATTTTCATGAAAAATTGATTATCATGGAAAAACAGTCTGGTGGTCTCTGTTACAATCTCGTGTTCTCTGTTGTTCAGACAATATTACATTCTACAGTCCCATATCATTGACCATGCTAGTAGGCATTACAAATCAAACCGTATAGAATAATCTGGTTATTGGGATATCTGATGCTTAATTTGTGACATGCAGTCATGCATATGTGGATTTACCCTTGTAATACTTTCCACTATCATTATGCCAGCAAGCTTCATAATAAGACAGTTAACAAAAGTCTGATAGTTGTGCCACACTATTATAGACTGCATTGTAAACCTGAAGCTACATGCTGCTTTTGTATTCTTTAATAGCCATGCTACAGTAAATGGATTGTTGCTTTATTTGTTATATCATAGAATCATCAGAGGAGTGGAAGAATCCTTGGAGGTCTTGTAGTCCACCCCAGTCCAACAACACCATAGTCCAACAATATGTGTTGGTGTGTTATTAACAGCAAAACCATGCCATTGTTGTGTGCACAATGCTTCAGTTTGAAATGTTTTAAGTTCAAAATAGCAATAGAAATAGCAATAGCACCTAGACTTATATACAGCTTCACAGTGCTTTTACAACCCTCTCCTAAGCAGGTCACAGTCAGCATATTGCCCCCAACAATGAGTCCTCATTTTACTGACCAGGGAAGGATGGAAGGCTGAGTCAACCTTGAGCCAGTGAGAATCAAGCTGCCAAACTGCTGGCAGCCTGTAGTCAGCAGAATTAGCTGCAGTGCTGCATTCTAACCACTCTGCCACCATGGCTCTTAATCAGATAATTTTATTAAACATTATTATACGTTAAAAACAATTGTTCTGACCTTACAGAAAATACTAAAAACTCAAAATGACCTCATCTCAATGCAGCACTGTTTTGAGTTTGGAACTTTTCACTATGCCTACACTTCTTTTTATAAAATCAGAATAACTTTTCTGAATCTGAAATGTAACATTTTGTGCATCCCTTAAGTACACAATTGTTTCTTGCAAAGGAATTTAGAGGGATATTTTCTTTTCTCCCCCACTTTAGTGAAACATTTATGTATATTCTAAGAAAGCTTGTGGAGGGCAGCGTGAGAGTGTCAGAAAGATTTCTTTGCATGCGTGTCCATATAGTCATAGTACTATTAAGTTATTTTATTATATTCTCGATCAGCCTGTAAAATCCATTAAGGATAATGTTTGAAGAAAGGTCTGTGTTAATATAATTGTGTGTATAAATGCAATCTTGTTTCTCTTAATGTTCAGCTGTCATAGTTCTGATCTTTTGGAACAGTGAAGGAGAAAGAGACAAGCTGCCAAAGCACTTGGTTACAAATAATTTTGTTTATTTTTTCCCAAGTTACTTTTGCAAATCAAGTTGGTATTTCAGCATATTTCCTTTTGGTTAATGTGATTTAACATACATAATTTACTCTAGGGGAAGGTCTTTGCAATTCCTCATATAAATCACAGCAAATATTAGTCTCTGTGAATCTGAATTAGAAGTAACAGAATATATGCAGCATTTATTTTTCTATATTGAAGAGAAGAATGAAGCTATTGTTGCTCCTCCATATGAAATCCAATTGTCTTAGTGATAACTGAAAGAATGGAATTTTGCAATAATATGCTTGATGAAAGCATTCTAGCAAATCAATACATGTGAATATTCTGATCCAACAATTCAAAATTGTTTTCATGTTCACTGTACAGCCTATGCTTGCAGAAATGCAGAGCAAAATGAGAATGAAAACAATGTCTAAAAATTTATTTTTTTCCTAGTGTGCTAAAACATTCATAAGTCTGATGACTCATATCTCCAAGGAACAGACAGTTCAGTACATTTTAACTATGGTTGATGATATGCTGCAGGTACGTTCATTAACTATTTTCATGATTAACTAATTGATATGCAGGTTTCTTATTGCAATAGAGCTGGTTTTTTACTTTATATCCACTTTCCCAGTAATGCTGGGCAGATTACACTTCCTGTGAGTAGGATCCCTTAGAAAATACTTCAGCCATTTTTTACAATGTGGCATGATTACATTTATATCTTGAAATTTCTGAAAGCAAATAATGCATCAATTGATCTACTTGCAAAATAAAAGTTGAATCTGATTGTTAAGCTGCTTTTCAATAAGCAGGACTTTCACCACCCTATACAATAAAGGTAGTTAAGCTAGTAATCTCCAGATATTATAAACTATGGCCTGCTATCCCATCCAGCTGACAGTTTTGGCTAGTATCTGTGAGAGCTGCTTCAGAATTATTTGGCTCTGGAAGCTTTGATTGGTGAAAAATGCAGAACTTGACTGCTAACTGGCATGCCATATTTATGTTAAACGAAATTATTGCCAGTTGCTTTCCAGGCATAATATAAGGTCCTGGTAATCTGGAAACAGTAGCTACTCTCATAAGCACCTTTATTTTTGATACACATGCCCAGAGATACTAAATTACTTTTGCTTTATCAATTCCTTCTCTTTGCTTGACTCCTATAAAACAAATAATGTTTACTTAATGTCTTTTATAGCATCTGAATTAATAAACGATCCTTTTATTCTTAGGTATTATTCCAATGAAGTTTGTGTCTTGCAGTTTAACTTAGAATATTTTTGTAGTGTGACTTTGCTAAATATTGCAGTCATTTGCATTTTTAATGTTATGTAGTTTTATCAAAACGTTAAATTGTTTTTCGATCTAGCACTTTTGTATGCTTCAATATAGATCATTTTAAGTGCTATGATAATGGATACATTGCAACAGCAAGGGAATCGAATGGCAAATGGACTGCAAGAAGTATGGATAATGGTGCATTATCATCAGCTTTGATCTAGTTTACTCTTATCACCTAATCATAGTACTAATGCAGGATGAACATCAAAATGTAATTCTACGTATGTGTTATATGTATTGCTTATCTTGCTGGAACCATTTTGAAAAAAAATCTTATATAAAGTATCAGTCATGATCCTTCCACTCTGGTAACAATAATACATTTATTCTTTTCCTTTCAACAGGAGAATCACCAGCGAGTTAGTATTTTCTTTGACTATGCAAAGCGGGACAAGAACACTGCATGGTCTTATTTCCTGCCAATGTTGAATCGTCAGGATCTTTTCACTGTACATATGGTAAATCTTCAATCAATAAAAATCTGAAATTTGCAAAATAGTATATTCTTCTAGAAAGAACTGAAGTTCTGTTTTCTGTATTATTTTTTCAGGCTGCCAGAATTATTGCTAAACTAGCAGCTTGGGGACGAGAGCTGATGGAAGGCAGTGACTTAAATTATTACTTCAACTGGATTAAAACTCAGCTTAGTTCACAGGTATATGTAGTCATACTTAATATATCTGTAAATTAAATTACTTCAATTAAAATAGTCTTAACAGAAATTGCTATTCTGGGCTGCATCTAATATATTGGTGGAATTATGTTACCTTCAGTGATATAACATCTTCAGTGACATAACAAGGATATGGACATATCCTTGTTACGGGTCTTCTCCTGAAAAGTGCATGAAACTAATGTATTTGAGTACTACCAGGTAGCATCACACAACTAGGAAATTTCCCATCGGCTTTTATGCCAAGAAAAGTTACTGGGTGTGTTACAACACAGAACTCATGATCAAGAGCCATGGTGGTACAGTGGTTAGAATGCTGTACTGCAAGCTACTTCTACCGACTGCTGGCAGTTCGATTCCCATCAGCTCAAGGTTGACTCAACCTTCCATCCTTCCGAGGTTGGTAAAATGTGGACCTGGATTGTTGGGGGCAATATGCTGACTCTGTAAACTGTTTTCAGAGGGCTGTAAAACACTATGAAGTGGTATATACCGTATTTTTCGGAATATAAAACACACCAGAGTATAAGACACACCTACCTTTTTTGGTGAGGAAAAGAATAAAAAGACATCTACCTCTGCCTTTGAGCAATTTTGCCTCGTTGCAGCAAACAGCAAACAGTCTGCTTTACTTTCATTTTTGTTTTCAGCATAGCTTGATTAGCACAAGGAAAAAAAAGATCTGCTCCAGCAATTTACCTCTTTGCAGCAAGCAGCAGAGCCCTGGGCAAAACAGCTGAGAGCAGATCAGTTGAGAGTTGGGAGGCCAATCCAATCAACTGGTGCTAATTAGGCTGTGCTGAAGCTGAAAGGAGCTGTTTTTTCTTGCTGTTTGCTTCCAAGGAGGTAACTGCTGAGAGGCACAGGCC
>JANHZT010000035.1:130777-145041 GCA_032468215.1 Stegonotus admiraltiensis
TGTCAAACAACTGGTAAATGAGAATAATAATGCAATAAATTGTTAAACAAGAAAATGCAGGATAGAGGATAAAGCACGAAAAGATCTGTAACCGATCAATACACTTTCTGTAATTGTAATGGGGAAAAAAAAGAATGCAGTATTGCAGGCAAACTCTGCACACAGTTTGGAATTCAATCCTGATAAGACTCAAGGTTGACTCAGCATCCCATCCTTCTGAGGTCAGTTAAATGAGGACCCAGATTGTTGGAGGCAATATGATGACTTGTAAACCACCCAGAGAGTGCTGTAAAGCTCTATGGGATAGTATAAGTCTAAATGCTATTGCTTATGTAACCTTATGATTCTTGACGAATGTATCTTTTCTTTTGAGGTACACTGAGAGCATACACACCAAAGGCAAATTCCTTGTGTGTCCAATCACTCTTGGCCAATAAAGAATTCTATTCTATTCTATTCTATTTCTATCTACTGGAAGCAATTAGAAGTTTCTGGGAAGTATATTGTTTTCCCACAAAAGGATTTAGAAAGATGAAGTAACTTTGTTAATAGATATAAAATGATTAATCATTTATTCTTAGAATTAGAGCTAAAGCATAATAAAAAATGAATGGAATAGCTAAGTGCTTTCTTTGAACACCCCTAGTATCAGACTGGGGAAAAAAGGAACAAAAGAGAAAAAAACTGAGAGCACAGAGGAGTTTGCCATATATCTGTGGAGCAAAGGCTGAAAACATATATAAATTGACATCATGTTCTTTCTGATGCTATCGGCCTATGCATTCCATAGTAGATCCATGGATGGTTTTCTAGATCTAAAAATACTGCAAGGTAAACATTAGAGTTCTCTTTCAAAAAAATGTCTTAGCTATCAGTTATAGAATGCACTAATCTTTGCCTTACTGTATTTCATATTTAAATATCCAGTTTATTTAAAAACAAATCTTAATTCTTTCATCATCTGGAAATTTATTCTGAAATATAACTATGAATTTCTCTGCTTTGTCTTCTTTCCTATAATTTGGGGTAAATAGTGGTGGTGATGGTAGTGGGAGAACTTCACTGTTAAAGAACAGAACATAAAAGTTCTCAGTTTTCATTTCTGCAACTGATCATATGGGAAACACAGCCTTTGATTTTCAGTGACTTTTGTCAGGTAGAATTCTGCAGGTTGCTAACTAATGCTCAGGTTTAGACATTAAAAGGGAGGCAAAGCAAATTCTCAGAAACAACAAGATTCCAGATGAAGAAAGGATGAGTGGAACATTGGAAGTTATGTTATTCTGCCCTTTTCCCAGTACAATCACACAATAGAATGAACTTTGAAAGAAATCTTATGGGCATTGAACACATATTTGCTGTTAACTGTGTTATTAAAAGGAAATCAGCCTAAAGCCTTTAAAAGGTCAGAGCCCAGGAATAAAATGGGTTAGAGTTTCAGTGACACTTTATGCCACAGTATTGTAATCTAAGACTGGAAATTAGGCCAAAAGTCCATAACTATGCATTCAAGCATTCTGTACAATCAGTTGCTGGTCTTGAGTAGCAGATAAGGGAATGTGTATTCCTAATGTTATGCACTCCGTAACACCATTTTGGTATCAAACGTGTAATTTTGCACACCCTACTATTCATAACATATATACATTATGTAATCACAGAGAAAGCATTTAAATATATCCTATATGTTTAAATCTAATTAGTTTACATTTAAACATTTTGCCTAGGTTTGTTAGCAATCCTTCTTATTTGTGGATCAGTGGCGTATAAATTGTGTATCCAAACATGTTGGTAGATGTGACAACAGTTTTAAAACATGATGGTTTAAGAAATATTTAGATTAGTTAGCATTTTAGCCTTACCTCACATTAAATATAAACCAGATCTTAGAAGGAAATGTCACATGAATTTAATTTCTGCCTAGCCCAAGCAGTACTGATTAAATGCTGTCTTGTTACTTGACTAGAAAGTACAGAAATCAAAAGAAAATTTGCAGATTTTAAAGCCACCGCAAAATGCGTAAAGCTATACGGTATTTCATTTTACTGCCTTTATGAGTTTTTTTCCTTTTTTCTTTTTTTACAAATTGAAAGTTGTGGCAACCCTGCATTGTGCAAGTCTATTGGCACCATTTTTCTAACATTTGCTCACTTTGAGTCTCTTTGTCACATTTGGTAATTCTTGCAATGTTTCAAATTTCTTTATTATTATTAATCAGAAGATGATTAGCATTTGAGCAATACATTATTTTAAATTAAAGTATGTACATTTTTTTAGACAAAATGGTATTTTAAACTTAATAGATACAATGTAGTGCAAATGTAACTATTATATACACTGGGAAACAAAAATATGAGACTTGCTTTGTTGTGATAGTTGCTTTATAGATGGTGATCTGGAACCAAACCAATAATATCTCCAAGATTTATATTAATTCTAGGATCTAAGGAAGTTTATTTGAGAAGAGATGGCTGGAATCCATCACAATGCATTAAAGAAGAATTCAATTTCCCTTAACATTTATTTCACTGATACATCTTATGAGTAGCTTATGTGTTTCATTAATTTCAAAAGCCTATTTATTAATGCAGGATCAGTGGATTGATTATATAATATTCATCTATTATATTGGTTCATCGCACAGCCAGCCAGATGTTCCAACTGGATTTGGCATTTTTGTCCACCTATTGTGTCCTTCATAAGGCCCTGGAATAAGCAGATGTGGATGGTGTTACAGATATTGTCACAGGATGTAATTATTATTAATTAATGATATTATTAATTTGGATTTTTTTCTTTCATTCTTTACCATTATGTTGCTTGTGGCAACACTTGTCAGTAAAAGAAATAAAACAAATCGAGTTTATGCAATAATTTTTCATTTGTTACCTTACTGAGATTTGACTTTAAATGTACCATAATTACAGATTATTGAATTGTATTCATATTCCCTTTTTTAAAAAAACAGGTGTTTGAGATTTTTTTTCATGTTGTTTCTACAGGGTTGTATAGCATGGCCATAGAAATGTATTTTTTTCCACAGCAGGCTAGAACCATCTTGTGTTCATAAATCAAGTAAAATGTAATGTAATTGGTAAAATATAGTACAAGACTGTGGACAAACAAAGAACAGGTTGTTTGTTCCAAGAAGAGTTCTACTGACTGTAAAAATAGAAAACTCACCTGAATTTGCTCTCTTGAATCTAGTGACTGAATTGTGTATCTGGTTACTAAGGTTTTTTTTTAATGTTTTATTAAATGCAGAGTGGCATGTGGATATCCATTAACATTTCTTCCCTTGCTGCAGTTCCTATGGAAACCTGCCCCATTGGTGCTATACGTCTGAAAAGGTAAGTTTCCATTAGTTCTAACTTCACGGAAGATTCATCTCCTTTTCCAAACAACCCGAGTATGTGTAACAGAGTTTCCTCTTGGTACTGTGCAGAATAATTTTCTTAGTGCATGTAGGTTAATTCCAGTTCCAATGATTCTCTGCCTACCCTGCATCCTCTAACCATCTCGTTCATACTGAAGAAGCTGCTTGGATCAGCAGCGAAACTGCTCAAACCAACAGAAAACAAGTCCGGTTGCCATAGCCTAGATTCCAAACTGTTAATTTTTATGTAATGATGATAATTTAGCTACTTATATGTGTAATTTATAACTTCTTTTGTGTTTTAATTATTGTGATATTGTTTGCTACCTAGAGTCAGTTGGATTGAGACGGGTGCCTATTGAGCAAGCAAGGAAGCAAGGAAGCAAGCCAGCCAGCCAGCCAGCCAGCCAGCCAGCCAGCCAGCAAATAAATAACATTCTGCACCCGAGAAGCTTACGATCCACACAATCATTACATTTCTCAGTGGGCACCATTTCCATTTCTGTCTAAAAGAAAAGCAGTGATGGTTATGATATCTGCGTATGCAAGTCTGTGTTGGAAAAATGGAAGAAGAAAGGATCTTGTTAGTATCAAAAAATATAATGTAGGAAGGGTGTGCAACCATTTGGGAAAGCAAAAGAAAGGCAGAAAGAAAAAAATCTCTAAAATGAAAAGTCAGGCATCAGTCCTACATAAAAGCTGATCACTAAGACTTGCCATCCCTGCATAGATGGGAAGGAAAAGTAACAGGGTAGTGACCAATCTTGCAATGGCTAAAATTACTCAATGGAGCACCACTCTGATTCATAGCAATTTTGACTGAAATTTTTGAAATTAGCTTCAGAAACAGCCAGGGGCAGCATGAGAGAGAAGCAGATTAGGTTTGGGCATTAGTCTCCCAGAGCTGAACCCAGTTCAGTTATAACTAACTAGTTTTCATTTCTCAGTGGAAATGAAATATAGAGAAGGGCTTTCAAAATGATCTTATGTATGAGAAGGACAAGATGCTATCAAAATGATTCCAATCACCTGATCCAAAGCTCACGGTAGTTTGTCTGCCAGGTGACTAGTATTAAATGAGTTTAGGAGGCTAGCCTGATGAGGTGGCTCAGTGGTTAAGACACTGAGCTTGTCGATCAGAAAGGTCGGCAGTTCAGCAGTTCGAATCCTTAGTACAGGTCTCCTGCGTGAGCAGTGGGTTGGACTAGATGACCTCCAAGATCCCTTCCAACTCTGTTACTGTTAACTACTGTTAACCTTGTCTATCAGAAATCTGCTGTTCTTTACAGCTACCACTGTTCTAATTTTTTTAAAAGTATTTTTAAAAAAAATGATTTTAAATATGCAAATTATATACGCTCGCATAGTACTTGTATTTCCACTTGATTGATTCTCAGTATAATGGCTCATTTAATTTATTCTTATTACCAGGTATTGATTTAAAATTCCAATTTCCACTTTTCAGGTATTTGGGAGAATATAATATGGAAACTGGTCCAGAAAATTCACTGAACACAAATACATCTCTGGACATGATCCACAGCTGTACTTTGTTAGGTTCCTAGATGACTTACAAAATTGAGAGATGATATACTTACATTCCAAGAAAATAAAAACAGGACTATTTTTTTACTCTCCAGCTGAATGTTGGACCTTAGAGAGCAGAGGTCTGCATGTGTATTCCAACTGTACGTGTTTTCTAGCTTCCACATATTGATGTAAATGCCTGGAGTGGGCTACTGCCTTACCTGGATTTGAGAAAAGGGACATATAAAGTTGGGTGTCAATTGTATATTTGCTGATTCTGACCTTCTTGCCATCTTCTATGAATAACTGTTCATGATCATTTGATAAAGATGTTAAATGGCATTACCTTCACAATTTTAAACAGAATAATTGCAAACAACATTGTGTTCAAAGTGGTCAATTAATGTGCAATTGGTAAGGCTAGGTTTACTAGGTTATGTCTTTCTTATCTTGGTATACTTTAGACCTCATATATATAAGCATACTTGAAGAAAGCCTCTTTCATTGCCTAGGGAAACTGCACTTTGGGGTATGTAAAAAGAATACCATGATGAATAAGCTTATGCTGTGAAAACAGTACAGAGAAAGTAAGCAGGGTAACCTAAAACTATTTTGCTGGCAAGGATGAAGATTCATATTTGATATTTTCTGAGAACCCATTTCATCAATCACATGTGGGGTAGCTGTGATATCAGCTCATTTTAGTGCCCTTGGAGCATGTCATCTTCCTTTGAAGTCCAGTTTTTTGCAACAGCAACAAATGATGCTTTTTACCAAGAAAACCACACAGATAAAAACTATAAAATGATTGACGATATAGTACCATATAATGGGCCTCTTGGGTTTCAAGGCATTTAACAGAGAACTGAGGAAGAGTGGAGAGTCTTTTGGAATACTAATGGGGTTTATGACATGACTAGATTTAAACTCTTCAGGATGTCTAGTTGCTGACTTTCAAAGTAGGAAAAGGAAATCCAAATCTGCAAAGTTAGAATTAAAGTAGGAACAAAGGAAGCATGAACACACACACAAAAAGCTTCACACAGTGAAAGATGAAATGAATCAACTACCCATATATATTCGAGTATAAACCGACCCGAATATAAGCCAAGGCACCTAATTTTACCACAAAAAACTGGGAAAACTTATTGACTCGAGAATAAGCCTAGGGTGGGAAATGCAGCAGCTATTGGTAAATTTCAAAAATAAAAATAGATACTGTAAATAAACGTACTGTATATCCAAGACCAGAGATGTACTGGTACTTGTATTCAGCAATGCTTGGGCGGAACAAGGGGGCATGACCAAGCACGGGTAAGACTGTAGAGGCTGCTGGTGTGCAGGAGAAAAGAAGAGCTGTGATATCAGCAGTTATTGGACCACCCACAGAGGCTGCAGGCACCTGCAGATGAGCAGGAGAGACCGGAGAACACCTGCACTGCACCAGAGAACAGGTAAGTGGGACCCTCACTCAAGTATAAGCCAAGGGGAGCTTTTTCAGCATAAAAAATGTGCTGAAAAACTCGGCTTATACACGAGTATATATGGTATATTAACATCTTAGGTGTCAATGAATTGAAATGGACTAGAATTGGACACTACTAAAGACATGAAGATAAAAGAAGGAGCAGCATTACTTTCTCATGGGAAGGTTATAATAAGAACTGTACTGGCTACAGTATAATCAATAACCAAAGGATATCAATTAGGTTTTGTGGCTGATCCTTTAATATGAAAATTATTCAAGTTTATTTTCCAACCAGAAGAAGTTAAAGTTGGTGCTAATATGCACATTCCAAGTTAAACCAAAGCGGAAAAAGAAAGCCGATTTCCACAAAATGAACATATAATCATTTTCAAGAAGAACATCAGGAATCAGTTTGAAGTCTTGAACCTCAAACTACAGGAACTATGGAATGAAATCAGATACATTATTAGGGCTGAATGTGAAAAGTGACTGTGAAAAAAAAGCAACAAATTGGTTGTTAGAATAAACAGTGGAAATTGCCAAGAAGAGAAAATAAATCAAAGCCAAGAAAGGCAAGGTTTCAGAAACAATATTAACAATTTCAAAGAGCAGTTAGAAAAGATTATAATGAGATTTACAAGATCTCTAAAGATATCAGAGATGAAAACATACTTGGAAAAACAAGGAAAGTCTTCAAAAAATTCACTGAATTCCAAATTGGTATGCCAAAGGAAATCAATGGACAGATAGTAACCGATTCCAAGAAGATAAAACAAAGGAGTGTACTGAAATTTTGTACAGTACACTGTTTTAACTGTTTTGTACAGTCAACATCCAAGATACCTTGAAGATATACTTTAATCACAAGAACCTCCAGTACTAGAAGATGAACTACACAGCATTCTAGTTATTACCAAATCAGAAGGCTATAGGAATTGATGGAATCTTATAGAAATACGGTAAGCAACTGTAATGGAATCGTCGGTGACCTTGGGAGATGGGGGAAAAGATACTGCTTAGAAAACAAGGGAGTTGGTAGCCCCCAATAGATTAATGATCAGAGGAAGAAACTTAGGAAGGTTTAGCTCTAATTGTTCATGTGGTTAAAAGTGGTGTTTGTACCTTCAGACTGGCAAGATTCTATTAATGTAGCCTTACCAAAAACGTACCTGGGAGGGCTGACAGTAACAGAAAAACAGTAACAGAAGCAGAATCAGAAAAAGTTGTATAACAAAACTATGTTAGTAAATCTGGGCTATGATCCAGTAGTCAAGAAATGTACATATCATACCAATACCAAGGAAAGGAGACTTAACAGGGTGTGCTGTGAAAAAAGAGTAACATCCTTATACTCAAAGATGCTTTTTCAAGAGGCAACTGGACTTTCTTGTTTTTCTTTGAAGACATTTCACTTCCCATCCAAGAAGCTTTTTCAGCTCTGACTGGATGGTGGGGAATGGGAAGGATTTATATTCTTTGCAGACAGCTGGTCATTTGCATTCTTTTAGAGAGTCATCGCCACTTGGAAATTTATCTGTGCCCTCAGATTTATCTGAGTAGTGCAAATGATTACGTTATTAAAAGGAGATAGATGATGTTGTATCCCTCCCCCTCTGTTGAGAGAAGGCTGTTCAATTTTGTCCCCCCTTTCAAACCAGCAGACCTCTCTGTACAAAATGTGGACTTTGCTGTCTTCAAAAGAGTGGCCTTTGTCTTTTAAATACAGATAGATTGCTGAATCTTGTCCTGATACATTTGTTTTCCTATATTGTGCCATGTGTTTGTGAAGTGGTTGTTTTGTTTCCCCAATGTACAGATCTGCACATGTCTCACTGCATTGTACCGTATATACCATATTACTCAGTTTGTGTCTGGGTGTTTTATCCTAGGGGTGGAGAAGCTTCCGCCTTAGTGTATTCTTGGGTTTAAAGTGTACATGTATATCCTTCCATTCCTCACCATCCAGTCAGAGCTGAAGAAGCTTTTTGGATGAGAAGCGAAATGTCTTCAAAGAAAAACAAGAAATTCCAGTTGCCTATTGAAAAAGCACCTTTGGGACAACCATAATCTGAATGACTGAAAATCTCCATAAACTATCCTTATAATTTTATAATTCGGATATTATCCATATAATCTCCCCAATTTCATATAGTAGCAAAATAATAGCTAACACCATCCAATTCACATTACAGCCTTTCATAGAGAGGAAAATGCCAGATAGTGAAGCTTTAACTGAGGAACACATAGGATTTCTGCCGATGCACACTGGATAATTGAGAAAATCAAAATGTGATTCTTTGATTATAAAAAAGCCTCCAGTTCATGTCAGGGTTGGCAAAATAGTCAGAAAAGAGCTGTATACTTTCCCTTTTATTATTCAACCTACATGTGGAATATATATTGGGGAAAACTGGATTGGAAGAAGATGAATGTGGTTTTAAAACTGGAGAAAGAATCATCGATAACCTGCACTCTGCTGATGAGATTACTCTGATGATGAAAACGCAAGTGATCTGCAAGCTGTAGTAAGGAAAGTCAAGGAACACACTGAAGAAATGTGGCCAAGATTAAATATATATATATAAATAAAAACTAATAATTATGTCTGCCATTGTCACTTGTTTTATTATTTGAAATAATATGTTAAGTAGCATATCAAAAACAATGTGTCTGCTCTGGGGATTATGGAATAAAAAATGGTGGATGCCATTTACTTGTTGACATGTTGTTTATATGTTGAAACCGTTTTAACTTGTTTCATGGCAAATGGGGATTTTTTTGAGGAAAAAGTGGAGGGTACTAATATTTTGGCTGTGTCTCTAAAAATATCTTTCTCAGAAATCATATTCTAGGTGGGTGATGCTGGTTAAAGATGAGCAGAGCCAAAATATAATAAAGCTTAAGAGGGTTGGTTTTTTTAAAAAAATTAAGGCTTAACAAAATTTTCTAATCAACCTGCAGCAGTCCATCTTCAACCTTATGGCTATTAAGACAAAATTTAGTACTTGAAAACCTTCCCTTTAAAACTCTGGTTGTGGAAGGTGACGTGCAGAATAATAGTTCATGAATAGTTTCCAAAATAAGTTTGTAACATTTTTTAAGAATACTGAGCTATATTTGATATTGATACATACTCCTAACTCATAACCAGTCTTCTAATGGGGAATTGAACATGCTTTTCTGTGAAAAGGAGAGAATCCCAGCAGCCATATGCTTTAGATAAACACATAAGCCAAAATCAAAAAGTTTCAAAACAGGTGAAAACTTTAAATATTTCCTTTTAAGGTAAAGGTAAAGGTTCCCCTCACACATATGTGCTAGTCGTTCCGACCTTAGGGGGCGGTGCTCATCTCCATTCCAAAGCCAAAGAGCCAGCGCTGTCCGAAGACGTCTCTGTGGTCATGTGGCTGGCATGACTAAATGCCAAAGGCACATGGAACACTGTTACCTTCCCACCAAGGTGGTCCCTATTTTTCTACTTGCATTTTTTACATGCTTTCGAACTGCTAGGTTGGCAGAAACTAGGACAAGTAACAGGAGCTCACTCTGTTACATGGCACTAGGGATTCGAACCGCTGAACTGCCAACCTTTCGATCGACATGCTCAGCATCTTAGCCACTGAGCCACCCTGTCCCATACCTCGTTTCCTCTTATCATGTTATTTTCATGAAGAGGTATCAGTGGCTGTTTTCAAAAAGAAGCTGCTTTACTTATTAAGTGATAGATACTACATTTACTATGCTTTGTGGAATTCTTTGTTGAAATGACTGCCTGCTCTTTTTGGAAGTAGCTCAGTTAGAGACAGCATCTTCCTCCCAGATTTGGTAGCTAATTAAAACACACAACACCCGCTGTTTAAGAGTTCCTATTTGTTTCCACATATGCTTTTTTGTGTGGCATGTTTGTACATAATGGAAATAGCACAAAAATGCTAGAAATCTCCAATGGATTTTCAAGCAAAGCAAATTAGAGCAACAACTGCACTAATTGCCAATTTGCCTGGTACTTTAAAAATACAATGCCCCGAAGAACATCTTGGAGACATATCAGATGAAAAGAAGCAAAGACATAGGGAGAAAAATTCAAGTGTTTTGCTTGCAATTTCCAAATGTGTTCAGATGTCAAACATCAGCACTTCCAATTAGTATGGCCATCAGCTCAATGAAAATTCTGGGAGATGGAGGTCAAATAGTCCAAGCTGAAGAAAGTGCATTGCAAAGGATACACTGGGGCATGGAAAATAAGCTGTTGCCCTAAAATCTTAATGAAAAGACCTTGGGTTTGAATACAATATAAAAAAGGAGCATAGATTAAGGAGGAGGCAAGCATATGTCAAGAGGAAAGAAGGTGATATTTTGAAAGATTGAAACTGTCAGGTGTAGAAGAGCAGTGGAACTAAAGGAATAAAACTTTTTGTCTAATTAAAAATTTAAAAATGTAATGTTCATTTTTTCCTATTTTTGACCCATAGAAATATTGAGTGTTTTCCCATACGTAGTTCATAATGTAAAGTTAATCTAAAACTTGTAACATCTTTTGAAATGGAAGCACTTTTACTAAACTGGAAACTTTAAAGCTGGAAGTTATTATTGTTTTTCAAGAATCTAATATGCTTTCACATGAGACACATTTTTGATGGACCAAATATATGTTAGTGGTGATTCAAAAATTCACTAAAGAATTAGCAACCTTGATTAATGAATCTCAAAACATATACTAGAGCAAGAAACAAACAATTCCGAAGGATATTTTTCACATTTTTAGATTTTTATCAGCAGGGTTGCTGTAATCAAGTATTATGGTCTGGATAAAGATTATATAATCCATACATTTTTCTCATAGTCTGAAGGGATATTGGATAGTTACAGCTGGAGGTTTTAATAAAACTTTGGACCCTTTGCTCAATTGTATATTGCTTCAGGTAAATAGAGTTCTTCCTCATGGAAAGTGTTACATATTTATTTACTGTAATAAACAATCTTATATTTGACTGTATCATTAAAAGTCTTAAGTATAATAAAGCATATGTAGCAAGATTTCAAGGCTATTAAAATGTAATTAGATATCCATTGAAATTTAGCAATTTTATTGAATGCTTTTAAAGCATATTTTCCACATTGAACAACTATTTATGCTTCAAAGAAAAAAGACAGGTAAGACATGATAAGTTTGAAAATCAACATAAGGAACTTTTGATGGATTGTGACCTATTCTAAGTTGCATTCATTTAATATTTTCAGGTCACATACAATGGAAATCAATTTGTGTCATCAAATCGTTACTTAAATAAATTAAAAAAGCTTATTTGCAGTGAGAAGAAAAACCTGTGAATTGAGATTCCAGTCTGAAACTATGTCAACAAAGTAATATTATTCGTACAATAAAGGACTCTGAGAAATATACATTTGACAAACCATCAATTTTTCCATTTTTATACATGACTACAGAAATTAGATTCATGTTTTTTAGATGATCATATTAAATATGTTTTTGATAAAATAAATCTGATAAATGATCTGGATAATTGCTTTATGATTCATCTGCTGCATGATTTTTCAAGAATTGTCACAAGTCAATGAAAACACTTTTCTTTCAGATGGCTTTCCAACCAATTGTTGTAAGATATTTATTGATTCCCTCCATTCTGTTCCTGCCATTGGATATTCATAATGATGGCCTTTTGAATAACATTTTACTTCTTTGTTTAATAATGCTTTCATCATTGTGATTTTGAATATTGGTAAAGACACTGTAGACTCTGTTCAAGCTATTGTCAAATTCACCATTAAATGTAGAGGATAAAAGTTTTAAATGTGATTTTGCACATAGACTCCAAAATATATTGCCCTCAATCATTTATCCTGCATAATCTGGTTCAATTAAAGGCCTCAAGCACTGGTTAATATTAGATTATTAACTGATATAGTAGATATTATATCGGTACCTGTTTCTATGTTTATTTGAGCCAGGGCAGGAAACTGAGAGAAAGCAGATATGGTTATAGAAACCATATCTGCTTAGCATGGACATTGCTTTAAGATACTTCAAAGCCCACAATGAAATAACAGAGAAATAAAGGAACAATGACAAATGGTTATTATACATGTTCCTGTATACATAGAACCAATTCGGAAAAGAAAAAGAGTGATTTTGAATTCAATTTCTTCCTTAGACATGGATGCTGGCTTGATGATTTGGGACCACTTATTTTCTTTCTGCCCAATCTATTTTGAAGAGTGCATGCAGCCTTAAGTTGTAAAAAAAATAAAATTAAAGAATAGGATATAAACCAGTAAATTAGATAAACTTTCTAATCTTCCTGTTCTTGAGTTTATTCAGCAGAATCGTTGGTGACTTACTATCCAAAAGCCTCATAGTCCAGCTCTCATTACAATGTTTCTGCTATAATTTAATCAGGATTTCAGAAGTAACATGACCTTTCCCATACTATTATTGAGTCAGGAATGAAAATTCAAGAGAGTGAACCTTACTTGTTGACTGGGGATAAGGTGTTATTTACTAAATTAAGTTAGGAATTCTTTCTGTCTTTGAAAATGTATTTCTCCTATCTTGTTTTGTCCTGTGCCTGACCCATTTTTTTTCCTTTTGCCTCCTTTGCAGAATTTCCTCCCTTGCCCAGAGCAGAGATGGCTGAAACAGCCTCTTCTTAAACTGCTTTTTTTTTTTTGGCACTGCAGCACTCCCATAAAAGGTGCCAATGGCAGGTTAACAAATTTAGCTCTGTGACCTTAATTAGTTAATTAGCATCCTCTGTCTGCTTATGCTAATTGGCAAGGCCCTAAACAGTTTCACCCTAAAAGCTATCTCTTGCTTCCTAAGCAGCTGGGAACACACTAAGCCAGGTGTTGGCAACCTGCGGTTCCCTGCCGATCTGGTCATGTGATCTGCTCTCCACCCCGAGACACTTGCCCAACCCAGCCATGGCCGATGCTAATCTTGTTAACGCAAGGGCTGGTGGGGTGGGAATGGGATCTGGGAGGAGGGGGAAAGGCCCACAGCTGAGGAGCGAGCACAAGCCATGGCAGCAGCTTCCCCGAAGACAACCCTCCTCCTCCTCCTCATGTGACCCCCCCTGGCCAGCTGTTGCGGAGCTGGAAGGGCACACACGAGCGGGGTTATCCTCAAGCGAGTGGCCGGGCTCAGCCAAAGTGCAGTGAAGGAGCACAGAGCGGGCGATTTGACCAGCCGATGGGCAAGCATCTTTGGCAAAGGCACTCCAGCTTTCTCCAAGCCTGATCCCCAGGGTGGGCATGTGAGGTTTGGTGGGGCCAGCCTCCATTTCCTGCTGCCCTGAGCTTCTTTACTCCTCCAACTGAGCAGTGCTATCACCGGCATTGATTGAAAAGCATCCTCCGGGTGGTGAAAGTCTCCCATGCAAGATTTAAAGCTGCCCAGAGGATGCTCTTCAATCAATGCTGCCAGCAGCAACACTCCGCTCGCTGGAGGAGGGTTCCCCGCTCTTTGTGACCTTGAGAGAGAGGTTGTTGGCCATGCCCACCCACGTTTTGTGGCTCCCAGTTCAGGGGTGAAATGCTCCTGGTTTGGACCAGATTGTTGTTAAAACCAGGAAGTAATGTTTTATACCCTCTACACATGCAGGGGTACATGCCAGAACGGTAGTTAAAAATGCTTTAAAAAGTAAAAAAAAAAGTTTCGACATCATTCAGCTGATCACTCAGCTGAGTAAAAAAAAGTTCCAATGATCACAGGTGTGTTGCATGATCATCAGAGCCTTTTTTTTCTTTTTTAAAGCATTTTTTTACTACCTATTCGCCCGAGCTGGTAGTAAAAAAACACTTTTAAAAGGTAAAAAAAAGGCTCTGAGGATCACAGTTGTGGCGCACGATTGTCAGAACCTTTTTTTTATGGGG
>JANHZT010000035.1:160944-172900 GCA_032468215.1 Stegonotus admiraltiensis
TCACCTCCCATAATTCCTCAGCCAGCTTTGCTCTGGGAGTTGAAGTCCACAAGTCTTAAAGTTGCCAAGATTGGAGACCCCTGCTTTACACACCTGCATCATGATGCCATTGTGGGACAAGGCTAGCCTAACAATGTCACCGGATGTACTCAAATGCTGCATAAGCACATCTTCGTTGCTTGCAAGCAAAAACCTGGCTCCTTTTCACTGATATTGCCATGTTAGCTCCTCCTCTACACAACTGCATCATGATATTCATTAGACTAATGTCACCTCTGTCAAGATTGCTGTTATTTGTACTTTATGGAGAATTCTGAGTTCCCTAACAGAGGATGATAATTATTTTTCAAAAACCTGTGAAATGAGAAAGAAGGAATGATTAATATGCCACCTAAGTCTATATCTAATATCCCTTCAGCAGAAAAACAACAAAACTGCTGCTTTAGTTCTTTCTTTAAAGTCAGCCTTTAAACTCAGCGTAATGCAGATCTTTACACAGCAAAACCAGTTGTATCAGAATACAAGATAGAAAGTCAGGGAAAATAAAACATTTGAAAACAGCTCAAAGAAAACTGAACATGATGGACTTTTGTGAATGGCAGAGCAGAATGTGTATACCTATTTAACAAAACAATGTAGGGAAAAGAGAGGACTGCACTAAAACATTACAGGCTGTAATTTTTTTTTTACTGCAGTACTAATTCTCTGTTTCTGCAGCCAAGAGATTATTCAATCAGCTTTCATCAATTGAAGTCTGAATTTTCATGCTGGAAATTATGTTTTGGAATTGTATCATGCATTCTGACTTTAGAGCTGTTAAACTGGAGCTTGATCAATTATGAGCTCTGAATGTAAAATATTAATTAAAGTGTATTAAGCAATTACGTGGGGACAAGGGGAGTCTTGGCTTCTTGGTAGAAATAATTTAACAAAGCGACATAACACCTATAATCAGAGATATGATGAGGACAGTTCATAGGGAGTACAATGTAATACATTCTGAGTTCTTATAGTTCTATTGGATTTATGTCCCACAAGAGGATATATCAGCTAAAAGAAGGGTGGCTCTTTAAAACAGTCTTCCAAAAATGTTGTATGCATCCATGGTGTTTACCTTTAATTTTGAGCAGATATTTGAATGTAGTGAAGCAATAGAATCTGCAGGAGCTCCTGTGCTGGATAGGGTCCCTAATGAGTGGTATAAAAAAGTATGAGGAAAGTTTGGCTCCTAAATGATAAACTATGTAGTCATAGAATATAATAAGATATTTGAAAAAAGGTCCCTACCCTCATCACATTCTGTGGTTTATATTTTGATCATTTTGAGAATAGGAAAGGATGCCAGAACCTGAGCAAATTATATTCTGATATCCTTGTTAAATGTAGATGTCAAAGTTCTGACAGTTATCTTGTAACAACTATTATAGAAGATATTGGTTTCAATAATTCACCCAGCACATTGTGGCTTCATGAAAGGATGTCAATCCTCTGACAATATTAGAAGATTGGAGATATTTTAGCATTGTATTCGGATAATAATCAGTCACAATAGCTTTGCAAGATGCAAAGAAAACCTTAAGGTTGGGAACAAATTATGAAAAAATGGGTTTCTAGAAAATTTAATTCTTGGGTTATTCTAATTATTCTAAAGTTTTTTGGGGGTAGTTACCAATAGAATCTCTTCTGTAATTAAGACATTATATAAAATGCTTCAAAAGTACACCTTGTCTACTTTAATGTTTAATTTGGTGTTAGCAAATTAACCTCTGGCATGCTTAATAAGATACTTTGATGTTCTTGGATAACAGGAATTATTATTTTTTTCAATTGATAATAAGGTATGCCTAGAAATACATACAAATAACTTTTGTTTTCCATCTACATTCTATTACATACTTGGGATAATTCTCCCTATTCAAATAAATAGGGACATTGAGAAGTAGATAAAATTTCCTATGGGTCCCCAAGGAAGAGTAAATTTAGTGAAAATGAAAATGGATATAAGTTTGATGTATATGTGGAGAATAATAGCCATGTTGATTGCACTCAGATATGTTAAACAACTAGGTAAATTAATCATTAATTTGTAACATTGAAAGATCCCATGGAATTCTTTTTAAAAAACGTTGTCTCTCATAAGATAACAGATGCTTTAATTTTCCTGATTCAATTATGCCATTAACTTCAGTGATACCATGTTTCTCCAAAAAGACAACCCACCTTGAAAAGAAGCCCTGTCACGTTTTTGAATGCATGAGATCAAATTAAGCCCCACCCACAAAATTAGCCCTAATTAAGAACCTGCCTACCCTGGGGTGCAGGGGGTGGGGTGAGGCACACAGGTAAAAAATAAACTAGTGTGGGGATGGGAGATGGAGCTGCCCTACTTACCAGGTCTCGCACACTCTGACACCTGCCTTGCCTTCTTCTGAATCGATCCAGAGCTCTGTTATTGGCTGCAGATGCCTTCCGGCAGGCATCTAAAAGCAAAACAGAGGCCAGGGCAATGTTTGTGAGTGGCGGCAAGTGGCCAAAGAAGAAGTGAGCCAGCAGCGGGCTCCTGCTGGGTGGGGCTGTCTGTGCCACCACCATGAGTTGAGTCAATAATTAGAACCCTCCAAAAAGAAGGTCTAGCTGTTTTTTCATGGGTCAAAAGAAAATAAGATCCGACTTTCTTTTTGGAGAAACACGGGTAGTAATAATTGTATTACTATGGACCCAGTGGACAGTTATTATATGGAATTTCTGGAAAGCAGAAATGATCCTCATTATGAACCACGACTGAGACCAACCACTCAAAATGATGCAGCGGTAAAGTGAAATGTCAGCTTACCATACTTAGTTACAATGTCAGGTCTGTCTGCTGTCATTCAGCAAATCACTATGCATAAGTGTGACCTCACATGTCCATAACTGGCAATTTGCTGCTGGCTTCCTTATTGACTCTGCTGTTGGAAGCTGACTATGAAGGCCGCCAATGGTGATCATGTGATTGTGGGATGCTGCAAGCATTGGGCATGTGTGCTGGTTGTCAAGTGCCTGAATCATGATCACATGACATTGTAGGATTCTGTGACGGGTGCAACGTCAAGGATCAGCTGTAAATCTACTTTTTCAACATCATCCTAACTTCGAACAGTTTAAACTATTGGGTTCTAGGTACATTAGGATTTTTGTGGTATTTTCAAAATTTTAAAGTAGTTATACCTATTTTGATGATATTGGATAACAAATTAACATTTGACTTAAATCTCTTGACTAGGAGATGCTTTGGAATAATCCTTATTTTAAAATGTCAGGAAAAAACAATAGCAACTACTACCATGGGTAGACATTATTAATATTTTCAAAAATTTTGGAATATTGAAAAGTAATACAATTTACCAAAGACTATTCAATGGAGGCATGTACAGTTAAAGCCTTTGTAATGTGTCATTGTTGGTTTGGATCCTTTAACTGCCTCTGAAATTTTGGTAGCTTTAAATGCCTTGGAGAAAGTTAGAAGCTAAACCAACAATCCAATAATACAACAATTGTAAAAGTTTACAAAATTAGAGAAAGGATTAATAATTAGTTAATTAACAATATACAAGAATTTTAGAATAGAGAATTAGAATATTGCATATTGGTGACTGCCAGTTTTTAACAACCATTAAATATATTTTTGTGGTTTGAAAACAAGATCAATTATATAAAAATGTATTTTTCCAGTTGATTAGATTCCCCATTGGCTGTTCAAAAAAGGTTAATTGTAATACATTCTATATTCGATATGCAATAAATGTGAAGGCACATGGATATATTTGCTTTGGCAGTACCTTTTATGTTAGACAAGTATTTTTCAAACTTGGCAATCTTAACACGTGTAGACTTTAACTCCTAAAATTCCCCAGCTAGCATGGTTCACACATCTTAAAGTTGTCTAGTTTGAAAAACTGTGTTAACTTGTCCCACTTAGATGTTTATATGTAATACTGTTTTGTTTGAAAATTAATATATCTTCAATTTTAGAGTTTGTATTCCCAAAACAAGAACTGGCATATCAGAGAAGTATGACCCTATGAGCGATTATCAAAAAATTGTAAAACATTGCTACTAATTTTTATTATTTAATTCACAATCTGCATGACAAGAGGCTCTGGGACCAATCTAAACTGTGCATGCAATATTTATAGGTATCCTTTGTTTCATTCCATGTAGGTCAATACACATTTAATGAAGTTCATCCCTGCTCCAGTTTCTCTCTGTCTTTTTTCCATATGAGTTGCACAACAGTGAAATGTGTCCCAGGGATTTTTTTCTTCTTCTTGGAATATTCATAAGCAGGAAAACTGGGTTCCCTTAGCAACAAGAAAGAATTTCATAAAAACTCTTAAAACACCTTCCAGTACTTTTCCTTTGTTGGCCCAGAGATACTTAAAGATTAATACTATAGAGAAGTCAAATATTTATTTTTATTTATTTATTTTTCAGAATTTATATGCTGCCCTTCTCCCAAAGGACTCAGGGTGGCGAACAGAAATTAAAACAAATAGTAATAAAAGCCCCATTAAAACCAATTAAAACCCCAATAAATAATAAAGCCAAGGATCAGACTTAGCCCATTTGATGGAATAGCCAAGTCTTTAGGTCTCGACGGAAGGAACAGAGATCAAACAACCAGGCTAGACATGAATGCATTCATAGATACTGAATACTGGATAATGGATTTTCTCTCTTCTGTCAATTTCTAGGTTGCAATGCCCAAGAAGCAGGGATATATCATTTCATAATTTGAAATGGATTTGTTTAATGGATCATAATTTTAATGGATGTTGCAAAAGAATTAATAAATAAACCTATTCTGAATTAAATATAAATACTATAACTTCTCAGTGAACATTATATTCACCCCAGAGAATAGTTATGGACAAGCACAACTTTGCATTTACTGCATAACTTAACTATGGGGATTAGAATTTGTATATTATGGATGTGCAATATTTCAAAAATAATTTGGAAATGTTTCAGAATGCACAAAAGCATATGTGTGTGTATATATATATTCCCTACCCCAGCACAATACAACACAACGTAACACAACATATAATATCTTATAATACAATATAATAATGTAATAAAATATACGTATGCAGTTACATACAGGTATAATAAAAGTATAACTAATATTGCTAATAATTATTTTAATTTAATAATTAGATTAAATAAACAACTGGCAAATTTAAGTATGAAAGAATGAGGTCATCAAATATTGCTGAATTAACATGACTAATGGGGAATTATAAACACAGCAACCTTTGTAAAACCACAATAAACATAATTAGACTAGATACAAATAAATCTGAATTTGGATTATCTTCTTTGTTCCTTGATGAACAGATTATGTTTTGTGCAATATTTAATAGAGCATTTTTATCAAAAGCATCAATTTCTGAATCAGAAGCAAACATTTATTAATACATCCCTGCATTACTGTAGAATTTGTATTCCAAATCCATCAGAAGCTCAGTGTGACTAGAGAAACATTTGCCATTATAGCACAATAATCTTTTGTTGATATTTTTAATAGAGTTATGATATACAGTGACATCATAGACACAAAGCCAAGTTCTAGCTCAAGTGTGGTCCTCATCATTTGTTTCACAAAGTTTAATTGAACATCCTTATTGGTTCTGTGCATCAGATGATGCTATGCTCCATCCTGGTTGTCTGGATAGTTGAGGACAAGTCTGTTATTGTTCCAAATATTTTGCCACCTTTTGTGTATTTTACTACTGCATGTTTACAATTGTTTGGGTCAATTTTCTCATTCAGTGATTATAACTTAACCATTCCTTAGAGTACATTCTGCCATAGGACAATCATTCTGTAAATATTTGGGACTTTGATTGCATCTTTTGGCTTGTCCATAAGCTGGTCAGCATTTATTTTATGAATCTAGTAACTGCCTCAATAGGCTACACATGGCTATTGACATTTTACATAATGATCTTTTCTTTGCTGTTGTTGAACATTCCTATCTTTGTAAATTACAGCCTTCCATCAGCCTTTATTCTATTTATGCTATCTTAATTTTCGTTATCCATCTAAAAATCCCAGCTTCTCTCTATGTACATTTGTTTGTGTGTGTGTGTCTATGTGCTTGTGCCTTTGAGTCAGCCTTGATTCCTGGTGACTGCATGGATCAATCCCTGCAGTTTTCTTGGCAAGATTATGGAAGTGGTACGCCCTTGCCTACTTCCTAGGGTTGAGAGAAAGTGACCGGCCCCAGCCCTAACCATTTGTGCCTATGGTAGGACAAGAAGCACAGTCTCCTACTTTCTAACTTGATGTCTTAACCACTACACCAACTTGCTCTGTAATTGGCTTTCTGTAACTAAGATATATACATAGGGTATATGTCACTATCTAAGTTTCATCCAACATGAACTTGACTAAGATGAAACCAGGGATAATTAAATAATTAAACCATTGACCATAGTTCTATACTTCTCATTCTGTAAAACCCCAGTATGAGAATACAAAAATTAAAACGGATTCAGCTTAAATTTTATTGCCCACAATAAAGAAAATCTCTGATAAATGTTGGGATTTAATCAGATCTGAACAAACAATCTACAAAGTCATTTACTTGCCAAGAATCATAGAGCACAATGTTATGTCTAGTGATGATTATAACAGCCTGAATATCCTCATTGTAATATTATTTTCAGAAAAATATTATTTTATTCAGTTCCATCAAGATATAATCACCTTACTTTATTGGTCATATATATTTCTCTTGAACATACTACACATTAAGGTCTTCTTTGGAAAAGGGAGATATTAAAGAATAAATCTGCAGAAAACATGCTCAGCTGGCCATGAAGACTTTCTCAGTTAAATAAGAATTTCATATGAAATAATACTTTGTGCAATAAAAACAAAACTCAGTTTTGATACGTTTAAAGAAAAAAGAAATCTCAGAATTATGATGTGTGTGCAGATTTTCTGGATTTAATTTCTTTAGAAAAATACTTCCTACTTTCAGCTTTGCTTTTAATGTAATTCAGATGTTCTCATTTTCTTAGGAGATTATTACAAGTTAGTGATATGCCTCAATTAGCACAGGAACATCACCGTATAAATGATATGAATGCCCAATCAAGGCCATCATGTACTTTAAGGCCATAATTTGGCTATATTTGGAATGCAAATTTCTTTCATCAGAGTAATTTTACATGTTTATTTTTTTAAAATAAGCCAACATTTGGTTGTTTTTGGATTTTACTGAAGGGAGCTGATGCATACATTTTTTTCGTATAATAACGTTTATCTTCAAGGATGAAGGAATACATTTATTATTTTCTTTAGTGTATTTTGTACCTGAAAAACATAACACTTTAAGGGAAGATGTGATTACAAATTCATTAATTTTGCTATGTACTAGTGAAGTCTCTTGGTTCTATTATAATAATATGTGGCAAGTAGTATCTCTTAAAGAGAAGACATTTTTCTATAGCATAAGGCAGACAGATAGTCTAAAATTGTAGTTTATCAGCTATCTTTATGGTTATAGCAGTGCACAATGTTAAAAGAAGAATTAAGTTAAACTATGGATTATATGTCAGTATTGACATATGTTTGTGTATGTGTGTATGTGTTATACCATCATTAAATTTTAGCTTTCGGATAATATTTGCATGATCAAACTTTATACACCTTGGGCACCTTTTATTTCTCTTTCAGTATATGACTATAGCATATATTTATTTCAAATGACCAGAGTGTGAATTAAGAATCAGCAGATCTACCTTTTCATCAAGTGTTTCTTTAAATATAGGACAATTTTGTTTTTCAGTTTGCTTGTTGTATTTCAGTCCTTGAAATATAGGCTTTCTTTCTGAATGGGGTGGCATAATTTTGGAATGATAATAGAGAAATTCTTTTAGCTGATCTGTACAAAAATTTGTTGGCCTCAGTATTAGCTTCTGTTATCCAGAAATGGGGATAAATATTTTTTTCCATAATATATGACTGTATACCATGGGAAGTAACTACTTGGGAATGTTCTGACTAATTTAAATGTTGACTAATTTAAATATTTTTATTCTAGAAATATTTGCTTTCTTTACATCTTTCTTTTCTATTTTTCTTCAACTTTTCTTCTTTTCTTACACTTTTGTTTTTTCTTTGATTTTTTTCTCTGTACTTTATATTCATTTGTATTAGTTTTTTTCTTTTTGTTTAAAATTTTAAATAAAAATATATACTAAAATATAAATAAAAATATTTTGGTTCCACTACGTTTAACTTTCCCCTGTCATAGTTACTTCACTATTATCATGGGCTTTAGTTTTAAACATATACAGATAGTCCTTGACTTACGACCACAATTGAGCCCAAGATTTCTGTTGTTAACTGAGACATTTGTTAAGTGAGTTTTGACCCAGTTTACGAACTTTCTTGCCTCAGCTGTTAAGTGAATCGCTGCAGTTGATATGTTAGTAATCTGGTTGTTAAGTGAACCTGACTTCCCCATTGACTTTGCTTGTCAGAAGGTCACAAAAGGTGATCACAGGAATGATCACAAATATGAACCAGGTTGCCAATCATCTGAATTTTGATCACATGATCATGGGGATGCTGCAAAGATCATAACTGTGAAAAACAGTCATAAGTCACTTTTTTCAGTGCCATTGTGACTTTGAATGGTCACTAAATGAACTATTGTAAGTTGAGCAGGCGTGAAATTCAGCCGGTTCTATCCGGATTGTGCAATCCGGTAGGGCTGACTGCATGAAGCCCCACGCACCTATGCAGACATCATGACGTCCCTTTTTGCAATTATTTTCAGCCTCTGTGCATGACGATGCAGCACACGCCCATTTGCGAACCGGTAGGTGAAGGTAAGTGAATTTTGACCCCTGAAGTGGAGCACTATCTGTACTACTATTTAGTAATGTGTGTTTAAGGCTTCATCACTGCAGATATCCTAACACTGATCGTCTGGATTGTACAACACAGCAGGGAACGGTGAAGGTTCAGACGAATGGTTTAACCAGGTTGTTTTAGGAAAGCATGGGACACCCCATCTATTCACTTAAAACATTTATATATCTACCCATCTTACAGTATAGCAACCTCTAGATGGCTCCAAATCAATTAAAGCATATTATTATCAATAATCAAACAATGCAATACATATCTTACATGTAATATCCTATTAAAACCATAAACCAACATTATCCTACAAATTTATCCTTTTGTGGGAAAAATGTAATTTTTTTAAAAATACAGACCACACTAGGAAAATTGAACCAACCACAGAAAGTATGCTTGGGATAGTTGTGTAGAATATGTCACCATAATATAATGGCACTTGAAAGTCTTCTTCTGAATGTAATTTTGATTTCTTCCATCCTCATAATCCTCCTGTTTTGTAACACTCAATATTGTAAAGCACCTTTTGACAAACACTGGATATCCTTTAACTGCAGATTTATGAGTTACTTTGAATCCCGTCAAACAAAAAGGGAAAACACATTATTCATCTCTACAAGGGGAGAATATATAGTATACTTACCTACTAGGAAGCATACAAATGACCTTGATACATGTAAGGCCAATCGATTTAAAAAAAAATTATCTGGGAAGGAGCAAGGAAAGATATCAATGATGGGCCAGGAGAACTGAAACTGAACAGAACAAGGGCACTCATGGGTATTGTCAAAATACAATTGGGTGTTTCAGTGGTACGATATAATAAAACTCAGCAGAAATGGTTAAAGGAAGATAGACAGGCAGGTAATTAGATTGTCTTCTCATCTCTGAAACCTACTAATTAGTTTGAATTGCATCTTAGCAGTAGAATACTATATAAGCCAAAGAAAAGACAGATGAGGAAAATATAGAAATATATATTGTTAAAAATAAAATAAACACATTTTCAAATGGTGTCATTATTTTGAATTTCAAGTTAGTGGCTTGAATCAATGGGAAAAAAAGATATTTAGATGGTCCAGAACTAGGGTGGCAAAACTGGGTGAGAAGTTTCCTCAATGAGCTGGTGTACCAGTAATTCACAGACAAGATAGTTTTTAGAGGGTCCTACTACCCCATTCATTTATTTCTGCCTCAATAGTAGGTCTGAACAAAAAAGAATCAAATAAACCAAATAAACCTTTTTTTCTGATACAGATTTTGAGCATAGACCCAGTATCATCTCTGTTTCTGCAAATAGAAGGGCTGATGGTAGAGGTTCTGGGATCAGGGTTGAATCCACAAGGGACACTGAATTTTCTATGCTAGGATTATGTTGGCTGTGATCAATTTAGACCAGTATATCTCAACTTTAAGATGTCTTTATTTCAGTTTCCAGAATTCCCCAGCCAATATGTTGGCTGTTGTAGTCCATATGCTTTAAAATTGCCAAGGTTTAAAAACAGTAGTATAGACGGACTTTTAGATGGGATTATACTTTTGCTAAACTGGAGCCCAAAATTAGAGTTTTATCTTTTTTGTGGCTTTTGTGGCTCAGGATCACCTTGATTAAGCCTTTCCTGGCTCCAGAATTATCATTTTTGGACATGTATTACAAATAAATAAATATGGTCTATAAACACCATGTTATTTCTTTAAAAAGTAAATAGTTACTGAAGTAGGCTCACTATAACACTAAGATTTATAACAAAAATATAACAACACTTTATAACAAAAAGGAAAAGTGAGAAAATATTATTCAATGTACATTCTATGTCCAGATATGAATGTCAGTCTGTCTCATCTATTCTGAGATATTTGGGAGGAAAGATAATTTTGTCTTCCTTTCTTAATACGGATTGAACAAAGGTGTGTGTATGTGTGCATGTGTTGTGAAATGCCAGCAAATTAGGGAACGTTACTGAATGCTTAAATATGTGCCACGAGCAATCAGATATGCTTTATAGGAGATGCCTGTTTATCATTGCGTCTCATAGCCTTAACCCTAAGCTAATTAACTGTCATGGGGAGAAGGATTCAATTGTTTGAAGAGCTAAACACTGGGAAATGATTACGGTATAGAGCAAGAAAGCAACGTGGGGGTGGGGAAATAATCTTCCAGAAGCTATAAGATTGGCTGTCTCACCCCTTGCTTAATACTTTGTCTGCCTTTTGGTGTTTAGGAAGTAGTCATGTGAGCTTGGAAGAGAATGTGTGTGCAAGGACTGCTAGAATACGGAGCTTGCAGAGTGCGAGGGGAGACAGGGAAGTGTGTTAGAGACGGTGTAGTAGAAAGGGAAAGTGCAGCCGGCTGCAGTTTCAGCTCCTGCAGTTTTGGAGTGAAAGCTTGCGATCCAGCTTGATATCCCATCTGCTCTGCATCCCCAGAAGTGCAAACCTTTCATGGTGCAAAAATACTCCAATGCCAAGAGGGCAGAGGAATAGGAAAAGGAGGCTTTTCAATTTGTGAGAATATCTGCTGGGAGACCCCGGTAGTTTTCCTACACTTAAGGTAATGCGGTGACTTATTCTATTTCTCTACCTTTTTAATTTTTCAAGAGCACAGAATCCCTTCTTCTTTGATAAGAAAAACTCAGCTTTTTCATCTTCAAGAACTTATCAAGCTTTTGGTACTCCCTCATATTTTAAAACTCCCCCAAAGACCTTTTTTTTGTTTGGTCCCCTTGACCCAGCATATAACAGAGCTGGGATTAATCCTATTTTGTCCCATTAATTTCCAGTGGATTAGGTTAAAAAATACTTTTGATTTGGCAACCAAGCAATTATTTTATTAAATGCTGATATTCATGAGATGATGGTTGTTGTGGTTGTTGTTGTTCCTCTCACCACACAAAAGAAGTCAGGAATGCAGGAATGTAATTTTAGTGGGGTTTTTTTTCTTTTTGGAGGAGCGAAATTTGGCTCTTCTCTTCTCTTCTCTTCTCTTCTCTTCTCTTCTCTTCTCTTCTCTTCTCTTCTCTTTTCTCTTCTCTTC
>JANHZT010000036.1:0-10401 GCA_032468215.1 Stegonotus admiraltiensis
TGGCCACGCCCACCCAGTCACATTACACCCCCCAAGCCACGCCCACAGAACCAGTAGTAACCAATTTTTCATTTCACCCCTGCCTCAATCTGTCTCATGCAGTTGTTCAGGCAACAAAATAAAGGAAGATCCCCATAGAAATAAATCACCTTGAACTCCTTTAGGAAATATAAGGTATTAATCTAAACATTGACTGTAATAACAATGCCATTGTTGGGGGGCAATTTTTTGTCTTCTACAGACCTGGATTTAGATTGCAAGTTATCTTGCACAAGATCAGTTAGAATCAGGTTTACTTGAGAAGAACACAGGTATTTGTAGCTCATGCCACAAATTGCACCCCTTTAGTGTAAGATCACAATGCACTAGAAAGGAGACTGCAGGGCCGATGCTTTTAATCAGACCAATAGACATAGACATGCTGCTGACCAAGGAAAAATCAATTGCTGGCCATCCTTTGAATAAGCTTTTTATCCTATTTATGGCATCTATTTTTTGTTATAATTTCTAATTATAAATTTGGAGTAAATGTTTAACACTATTGAAAATGCTTTTAGATGCATTCACAGGGAAGAGATATTCCTGCAAACACAAAGTTCATTAGCTTTTCTATAATCTCCTTGGATATGGTATGCGTTCATTGTACTAGTTGCAGCTATGCATGGTATGTAGAGTTCATTCTACATTTCTACTAAAGGCTCAACTGGATTCCCAGAAGGAAAAGCAAAATGCTATAATGATTCACTAGGATACTGGCAATCTCAGTGTAGCCACATGCTGACACAATTACTGGAAATCAGCTGTACTGGAATCTATAGCCATGTTTATCATTAAGGGCTTGCCAAGATTTCCTGAAGTAAGAACATGGGTTTTGGCATATATCCTTGAATTTCTAATATGTTCATGGCATTTTGAAGGACAAGCTATATCTTAAGAGAGAAAAATAATGTCATTTTATGGGCAAAGGGAAGGTTAAGAAAGCGGATTAGAGGCAGTCAAGCAGGATAAATTAAACAAATCCATGACTAACTGGGTGTAACAGCAAAGGATCTCATTCTGTTCAGCTGAATGGTTCCCTAGGGCTGGATCTATTACTTCTCTGAGCTTTTTATCACCTTGGAATTTTTATGGTTTTGATGAATTCTCGTTTTTCTAAAAAAATTTTTTTCATTAAGTCAATTTTCTTCTTTAATTAAAGACATAAATAACTTTTGACTTTCATTATTCCTTACATTTTTTATTATTATACAAGGAAATATTTCAAAGAATGAAGCATAAAGTAAATGTCACTTTTTAAGGCATTGTAAGTATACTGTAACATTAATATTACATATTATAGCTTCAAGATATTTTCACACTCTTTTGATCACTAATATGAATACTTCTTTCTTTTTGTTCAGCAAATATATTTTGAATGCCAGCTGCAAGATTAAAAGAATGCAAAAGCAAAACAAGAATGAAGCCACAGTATCATAAATAATTGAAGCTAAACTGAGTCTTCTATCCCATCCCATTTCATTCTTTGGTGGATTGAGAGGCTTCAGAATAGTAAAAAAACTAACATGAGCCTGTAAGGAAAGCAATATGCAATATACAGAGCAGAACCACATGTCTAAAGCAATAATAAATAACTATTTAGACATAAGGGATGCATTGTTTTATAGTCATAGAAAAGAATTGGAAGCGGATGTTGAAGAGGTTTGTCACGGATTTCTTTTGAAATGAAATGGCATGATGGAATCTGATGTGGCAAAAACAATTGCTTAATTCATTGGAGTCTGCCAATGTCTGTTCAAATATTGACTCAAAAATTATGTAGAAAATGTTTAACTTTAGGAAAGATGAGTACAAAAATTATACATAGAACAAGAAATGCATGTATTTGAGGAAATAGTATACAAGGTGTTATTTATATATAGACACACACAGACATACGTACACACAAAGAGACATTTACACATATAGTAGGAAAACTTATAAACGGACAATGGCAGATCTGGGGGCAGGTTTAATTGTAAAATGATGCAAACGTTTGCCAGTTGCAACATACTAATGCATGCAGGCTAGAAACTATTCTGTTATAATGTAAGTTCTCTATTCATCATTATCAGTGTGCAAATGAAAACTGTTTCTGTTGATGGCTGTGTTATTACAGGTGCTTTTCATATGACATTGAGAGCTGCACATGATTCACTTGGCAGAGAAGTCTATGAAGGTTACCTTTTTTCTGGCCTGCAAATCTTTAGAAGAATGGGCCTTTACATGTTTTCTTAGAGAACTTGGATCTGTGTATCGTTTGGTACAGCCAGGAATCTGACAAGCATAAGGTTTCTAAAAAATGAAAAGAAATAACGAGTCACAAATTAAGTTAAGGTTGTACATTCTGAAATGGCAATATTGCAAATATCATTCATAAAACCAGAAAAAGAAAGACCATGAAGATTCTGGCACAGAAAAAGGTAGCTGGCATGAAAGAGAATGAACATTTTAAATTTTATGTTATATTCCTTCTCATTCCATATCTTACGGTTTTAACAAGGTAATTGCTGCCTACCTTAGATACTGCAGCAATGTCATGCTCAAGTATAATTGTGAAAGTCCACATGCTGACATACAAGCTCGATTCAAAACTTTTAGCCACATGTTCCCTCACTGTGGAAAAGTCATAGCCCTAACATTACACATGCTGATTAATCTCTTGGGACAAGAGTCTCCAAAAATGGATCGTATAGCTATAGGTATAGCTAAATTCTGCACCAACTGAAAAAATGTTCCAAATTCCATAGTGGATTGCATAGATGTAGCTGCAAGTCCAAAAGTTTTCTTCCTGAAGATTTCCCGGAGGCCTACAGAATATGGGACTATTGGAAGTGCTCAGCTTCTGAGACATGGTTTCTTAGTGGAATCATCATGCTTGCATGTTGGGGAAATAAATGCATGAGTAAAATTTTTGAGTCAGACTATTATGTAGTATTTATAAAAAAAACAAAGTTCAGTATGGTTGAGTAAGGACAAACCTACAGGACCATGTACCAGTGGAATAAATATGCCATCAGTGTAAAAAGGCAGAGGCAGAAAGGACTTATTTTATATTCAGTGGGGTCTTTAGTTCTGGTCAAAAAGTGGTTGTCAGAATGGTTGCTTCATTGGCAACCGCCAACAGTGTGACTGAAATTTAACCTGTTTTATGGGAGTCGTATGCAATGCATATAAAAGCCAGGTGGAGTCTCAGTTGCACCGTGGCATTCATCATTTTAGCTTTTATAATGTGGACATGCATTTTACATATTGATCAAATAAATTCTCTGCCATCACTACTTGTACTTACAATTATGCATCCCTCATATAAACTTTAGTTTAGTCAGAAAATATATCTCTTTAGAAGTTCAGGTAAAGAAGTTGTGGTAAAGTCCCAGACATAGAGATACAGAAGAAACCTGCTTCAGAAAGAGAGAATGAAGGGGAAAGGTTAGTCTGGGATATGGCAGAAGAAAAAGAAAAAGAAGCTTAAATATATTAAAAGCCGTATAACAATTTTTCAGAAGTATAAAAAACTGTTTTTGAAATATCCACGCACTAATTAAAACATGATGGCTATAAATAATCCCTGGGAGAAAAAATGAAAATGTCAACATGTAATTTTTTATTTGTTTTTAAGAACACACTCCATTTTAAGGTTTAATTTCTAAGAATTGTTTCTATCATTCCAATTATCTTCATGGGTAACATTCCCAGTATCCTTGGTTTACAATGTTGTTCAGGTTTTTTTTCCTATGGATCAGACACTTCTTGTTGATTTTTAGGTCTGATGTACGTATTCACAGCACATGCATGCCTCATAACATAATTTATAGAATACATGTTCTTCTTGTAATTGCAATTGATGACATATCTATTTTCCTGAAAGGAAAATCAAAAAGCTCAGCTAAAGCCTAAAAAAACCCCCTTAAATCAATGTCCAGCTAAACACATCTTCAACCTTTTCATTTTTACTGAAACCTTTCTAGTATTACTTTCACAAAGATATATTTGTATGGCTTTTGCAAAAAGCAGCACTAGCAAAATCACAGCCAGCTCTAATTTGGTCCATTCAGATAACCAATGTTATGGTTCCCAAATGAAAATTCCAATACTAAAGCAAATATACTCCCAGCTGTATATCTACTAGATACAGCATGAAGCAACTTACTCAGATAAGTCTTGGCATGAAATATACACTTCAAGTAATAAGATTTAACCAAAAGGGGGGCTATGCGACAATGATTCTGTGCATCTGAAATAATTTTGAGGATTTCAAAATCTAACATATATACATACATCTCTCATTGTTTCCCTATATACGCTTGTATTATAGAAATTTCCAAATATTTTGAGTATATATGAGAGTTGTATGAAATCATTCTAAGAACTACTTGTAAAGTCCTTAAAACAATTATCCAATCTTTCTGCTTGAAGTGTTACTGTGTCATAGCCTATTGAGCCAATTTGGTCTAGCATTTAAGGTGCCAGCCTAGAAAGTGGGAGACTATGAGTTCAAGTCCCACTTAGCCACAAAAGCCAGCAGAAGACTTTGGCCCAGTCACTCTCTCTCAACCCAAATCACAGGGTTATTGTGGGAAAAATAGAGAAAGAAGTATTGGATATGTTCACCACTTTGGGTTGTTTGTAAAAGAAATAATAAAGGTAGGATACAAACAAACAAACAAATGAATGAATGTGTATACTTAGAGGAAGACCCCCTTTGTTCAGGACTATTTCCATTTTGCTTCAGGAATAATCTCAACAAAAATGTCTTCTGTGCAGGCACATTTAGGTCCAAATGCCATCAGGAGTATCCTTACGACAGGATCAAGCTATCTACCGGACACTGTCCTCAATGTTTCAAGGTATTGGGTTCAGAAGGTGCTTCAGTTGTTTCATGAACTACATACCTGTAACTGTCCATTCATATTTTCCAAATACTATAGGTTTCTGGGGCATAACTGGTAATTTAGCATAAACTCATGTAATCTGGGAATGCCTTGTTATATAGAATAACCTCAAAGAAGTGAGTTGAATAATCTTCCATATTATGTAAATTCTGTCAGCATTTTAATATTTTTATTTTTAAACCAGTCTCTGATTTTTTGCAATTTCTTTATTGTCCATTCTCTTTTGTAAGGCCTATTTTTAATGTCCCAATTAAATCTTGCCAATTGTCTGTGTTACTCTGTTGGAAAGAGAGAAATGGATCTTTAAAATAGAAATATAAAATATTAGTACACCTCATTCATTTTATTCGAGTCTGTGCAGGTTTGACAGAAAGAAGGATGCTGAATTATATTAAGTTATATAATTCATATTTAACAGAAAAATAGTGGAATATCAGGTTGAGTCCTAAGCTTTCAAGTACTTTTATTATTATTATGTAGTGTTTAGCACTAACTTTCCCCTAAACATAAGAGCATACTTCATCTTCTGTATCTGGACCCATGGTCTTCACTCTCAATTTTGCACCATTTCTGTTATGGTAAGTATGAGAAGAAGCACTATATCATATTTATTTATTTAATAGCTATACAGTATACTGTAGCGTCTTTTTTTTTATTCAGAAATACTCCTCTTAGGTTTTCTGCATATCTCTTTAGACAATCAAATCATGCCCTATGCAGGGCTTTGAAGCAGCCATGAATTTTTAGGAGTGAGTATCTGGATGCCTCAATGGAGTCTTTTTCACCTGGACTTCCATGCACCCAAGACTTCTTTGAGAAATTGTGAGGAGTTCTGCAAGAGGTCGTGAAAAAAAACTTGTTTATCTTTAATGTATCATGAGCTGCAAATACAATGTTTTTTAGGCAGGGATTTCCTATGACCTGAAAATTATTTCAAGGGTTCCTTAAGCAGGGGAAAAGGTTGAGAAAGGCTGCCTTAACATGATTTATGGAAACCTTTGTTTGTAGGCTGATGGATTTGTGAAAGGAAAATGGGTGAGAAAACTGGAGAGCATTACTCTATATCATAACAAAACTAATTTGCATCTTACAGTATAAAAATTCTGTATACAGTAGGCAGCCTGAGCCTCTTAGACTTAAAAAAGGAAAGGCCTATCACAAGAGTGTCAAACCCAAGGCCCGGGGGCCGGATCCGGCCTGAGGGGTACTTAGATCTGGCCCACAGGGCCACCCTGGAAACAGCGAAGGACTGGCCTACGGTGCTTCTGCCAGCGAAAACGGGCTCCCAAGCTCCAATTCGGCTTCCACAGCTTCCTGCAACCCTTTGCCAGTGAAAATGGAGCTTGGGAGCCCGTTTTCGCTGGCAGAGAGCTCGGGTCACCACAGGGCCCCTGATAGGAGTGATGTCGACCTGGCCATGCCCACCCCAGCTTCCCGAGGTCAAACACAACCCTGATGCAGCCCTCAATAAAATCGAGTTTGACACCCCTGACCTATCACAATGATCTCTTTTCTTATAACAAGAACTGAATTTCAAAATAACCTGAATAACATGAGCAAACTCCTTTTTATAGGGGTTCCATTGTAAGTCTCCATTGTATGTGCACTTAATAAACAATATGTCTGCAAGATATTGCAAGATATAGCAAAATATTATCTAAAATCACATTCTTCCCTTACAGTGTCCAGGTGCGTCCTCTGGTGCTTGGCTCGGTCGCTGGAATTACTGAAAGCTTTATGACAGCCTTGATGCTGGCAAAGGTAAGGTTTTTCTCCAGTGTGGCTCCTTAAGTGAATCTTCAGATTTTCTAGTCTAGAAAAGGCCTTCTTGCAGCCTTCGAACTGGGAAACAAAATAAAATTTCTAAGATTGAAGGAAGGGAATTTTCTTCTCTTTGCACACATGTTGCCTACAGTATGTATTCATGTTAACTGTTTAAAAGTTAGTTTTTAGCCATCGCAAATGTTCAATTAATGCATGTCATAAAGAGAACCCCAGCCATGTCTACTCTCCCGGCTTCTACACATTAATGAGTACATCCATATTTCTGAAAAAAGCATATATAAATGCTTCAAATGTGCATGATCGTTCCTAATTTCTCTACCTACAGCAATTTACTGAGTATCAACGTGGGGCTTGTAGTGTTGGGTTTTCAGACGAACTCTTATGGTGTATACTAGAGTCAGTTTTAGATGTGGTCAAATAATACAGAAAGTCATTAACAATACAATTATGTATCTTTTTTTTCAGAAGTAAGTAAGTCCCATTAAGTTAATTAGGACTTATTGTCAGATAATTCAGCCAATTTACATCTCTGTGCATATACAACTATCACATTCTGCAAGAACACAGGATATAATTGTGATCTTAAAAAATGAGGCAAAATAGAAATATAATATGTCCTATTTTTTTGTATAAAAGTAAAATTATGGTTTAGCACCCATATATCATCCTAAAATTAGCTTTATACATTAATGGGGCAATTAATACTACATATTTCTTTCCTATGTAGAACAAAACATTTCTCCCTTTATCCTTCCCCTCAATGCTGAATACTTTCCACAAGCAATTGCTACTAAATCCATGACAATGGGTATTGGAGCGTTTTCAAAAATATCATAATAGAGAAAAAGATTAGAATCATGCTTTCTGAACATAACATGAAGAGTTTGCAAAATGCGTTTAAACTAAACTTAAGCTTAATTTGCTTATTCCTTATAGAGCTATAATTAGATGAAGAAACAAACTAAGTTTTCTTCAGTCACATTTTCAAACTGAAATGTTAATAACTTATGAGTTATTAGATATAGCTTTGAAGTTCAAGTGGCAACTTTTTCTGCAATTCATCATTCTAATACATGTCAATTTTTTGCTGTTTTTAAGACTATTGGAGAGAAATAAACCTGAGCCATCTAACTTTATGGAAGTATTAACATATAATAATAATGTTCATCATCATCATTATTGAAATGTTTTCCTAGTTATTATGCTGTATTTGGTGCTGTATATTCAAATTGAAGCTGTAATCTAATTCATAAAGGCAATTGTTCTTGCCAGTACGTTCTATTGTTCTTGCCAGTAAGAGTTAAATAGCATGAGAAATATATTTAAATGTAGAACCATGAGTTACTATGTTAATTTAATCTGAAAAGTTTTGCACATGTAGAGAAGCTATGCCAACAGTTGTATATTCATAATTTAAATCAATGTGATTTTTGTTTTGTTTTTCTGTTGGATTTGCTGCAACCTTTCATAAACCTCCCATTTTCAATTACTGCTGGATATTATTTCATTTAGAAAAAAACACTATGTTCTCTAAATGCCTTGTCCTAACTGAGGGGAAATATAATTTATTTGTATTGTGCACAATATTTTATTCTGACTCCTTCCTTTCTTACCAAATGCCACTGCAGAAGATTCCATTTGTAGTAGTTGACCCCATTGGGGGAAAATCTTAACCCTTTCCTTCCAGCTGTTCTTCAGTTAAAAATGCTTTTGTGAATGGAGAAAATGTATGGATATGAAAAAGGAAGATGAGAAGAAGCAAATGGATATCTTTTGAGCAGAGAAATTGCCAGGAGGATTTGAGCACCTTTCTTTTGAAGGAAAAAGTACATCTTAGTGCAGTGATGGCTAACCTTTTTGTCGTCGCATGCCAAAAGTGGGGGGAGTGGGGGGGTGTCATGGGTGCATGTGCCCACATCCATAATTCAATGCGCCCTGCTCTCCCGCGCATGCACATGTGACCACCCCACTTCTCCCTGCTTTTGGCACGTGATGGCATGGTGGGCCTGGTAGGCCCATTTTTCCCCCTCCCCAGGCTCCAGAGGCTTTCTAGGAGCCTGGGGAGGGCAAAAACAGACTTCCCCATCCCCCCGGAGGCCTTCCAGAGGCCAGAAACAGCCAGTTTCCCGACTTCTGGTGGGACCGGAAGGCCTGAAAATCAGTTGGCCGGTGCGCTCATGCGTGCTGGAGCTGAGCTAGGGCAACACTCGCGTGCCCACCAATATGGCTCCGCGTGCCACCTGTGCCATCATGGCCCTAGAGGGTTTCTATATTATATCTGGATGAAATGAAAGGCAAAAAAGATCAAGATTAACCAGAGAGCTTCTGCTTTTAGGTGTCAATGTGGGGAAAAAGGAGGTGCGTTGTAAGGAGGAGGAGAAGTAGGATACTTACAGGTACTGATCAAGGACATCATGAGAAGGAAGGTTTTGAAAAGTGACCTCATTTGTTAGAAAAAGAACCTGATAAATAATAGCAGCAATGATTAAATCTCCAGACTGGTAATATTTATGAATAATTGGAAGAGGACTACTAAGTTTGCAGGTGCAGGGAGGAGAAGTGCTCATCATAGTTGGGCAAAAAAGTAAAATTAATGTACTGAATATAACAAATTCATTGTAATATGTAGTCATTCTAGACATCAAACAGTAGCTCCTTTATTACCACTCAACTGAGGACCACTCATTAACTGTATCTAAAGTTAAGCTAATGAACTTTATCTAAAGGAACTTTGGAGGTCTTCTAATGTAAAATCCCAAATGAAACGCAAATCCTTTTTCTCCCTTTATGCATGTCTGTATTTCTAAGTAGATATTAATATAATGCAATGTCTTAATCCAAGGTCATGGTTTTTACAGTGTTTGCTGGAGTTCCCTTAAGATTTGGAGAAGAAGGGACAATCACTATCCTTAATTTCTAATCATTACCATTCTTTGCAATGGTGCTTTGAGAAATATCAGAAAAAAACGTGTTTATCATGTCTCAACAGACACTGCTGCACTGCAATGAACCTTTGGAAGATGTAAAGAACAAATGAGGCAATGAAAGTTCATGTGTACAGAAGAAAACAAAAGACAGCTATAGAACAAAGTATGGAAATAGATCTGTTGAGGTTATTTTTCTGAACTTTAGTACTTTGTTGAATAAAACACTGTTTTTTTTAAAAAAGCAATCTTAAATTGTTCTGGATGAAATTGTACCACACCCAGTCCCCCTCTGAAGGAGATGGGAAGTAAAGAAGTATGGAACTAAGAAACAAATAAATACAGGAAGGAAGGAAGGAAGGAAGGAAGGAAGGAAGGAAGGAAGGAAGGAAGGAAGGAAGGAAGGAAGGAATTTATTTAAGGGATCTACCCTGAAAAGGTGTACTATAACAATTATTCAGGCTCTAGAAGGACATCATCTTGGAATGCGGAAGATGGAGTCCATTAGAAATGAGACTCTGAGATGGGAATTGAGCCTGTTAAGTGGACGTATGGTTCCCCAAAGAGCAGATGAGCATTTTCAGAGTGCTCCTTCTGCTTTTCTCAAGATCCTGGAGCAATCAGGAGAATGTTTGAGAACATCAAAATATAAAAATAACATTTAGGATATTTCTTCTTGTTCTTCTTCTTTCCTTTCCTTTCCTTTCCTTTCCTTTCCTTTCCTTTCCTTTCCTTTCCTTTCCTTTCCTTTCCTTTCCTTT
>JANHZT010000040.1:0-21131 GCA_032468215.1 Stegonotus admiraltiensis
TGAGTCCTACGGGAGAATGGCGGTATAAAAGTCAAACAAACAAACAAACAAACAAACAAATAAATAAATAAATAAATTAATTAATTAATTTCAAGGCCAGGTAGCCATAGGATACAATCAGTTTTTGCACATTAAAAAAAAAGTTTTCCTTCCTTCTCTAGGGTATGAGAGTGTGCAAGCATAACGCAGTTCTATTAATATGGGGCAAACACATTTTTCCCTCTGATAAACTCCAGGCCACTGACAGAGCAGATAAAGGGAAGGAAGAGGCCCAATTTGCTGAAAATTGGGAGCATCTGGGAAATATACAGGAGGATTCTAGATTGTCTCTTTCATTCATTTAGCAAACCCATGGCTGGGAACTGAATGTTTACAAAGCACACAGTGCTGCTCTTGATGGAACATATTATATCCAGTAGTGTGCAAAACATTTTAAATGTAAACTGTTTTGTATTAAAACATGCCATTTTGAGTACCAAACAATTATTTCAAGTGTTAATACAGCTGTTTTGCATTAGACCCAGATGGTGCCAATTGCTTTCCCAATGTGTCAGATGTGAAGCAGCCCTGATTTGAGCTGAACACATTTTCAAAATGATTGAAGCAGACCTCTTAGATATGGATCAGAAAGGGACACTTTGAATTTCATGTTTTTCACAAACTTCTTTAATTAAAGCAATTGCCCCTGGCTAGCAAAATTCTCTCCAAGCCATGTTAAACATTTTAGAAAAATGAAGCCTGAGCTCAAAAGTGATTAAATAAAAGTTATTGAGTAGCTATAGGGAAAGAGTGATATGTTTGGTGGTTCTGGAAAAAGAATTAAAATTTTATTTATTGATTTTTTTTCATATCTTTTCAAATTAACTTTTAAGCCTGTCCTTTCTAGCTTAAAATATATCCATATATATCATTAAATTATTGTTATAAATTACACAATTTTAATTTAATTCTATGCATATTCAGGCATCTATTCTGGTAGAGTCAGAAATTCTGCAATAATTAGTCTGTGGCTACAAATATTTTGGGTGGGAACTTGGACTATCTACTCACATATAAAATTCTATACCCTGTTATTTCCTGTCCTCACTCTGGCAGCAACAGTAAAACTAGTAAAATCAGACTATTCCTCTGATGCAATTGTTGTTCTCTTTTCTGTTTGTCTTTTATTAAAACGTTATATTTGGTCTTTTTTTTTCTTTGTCCTTGGTTGGGCAAACAGGTTTCAAAGGATGACAGCTTGAGTAAATAAAACAAAAATTCTTTATGTAAATCCTCTTGCACAGTGCAATGTACAATATTCACTACTTCCTGAGTGTCCTATTCCTATTGCTCTTTCTTTCTTTGTCCTGCTGCTCTTCTCTGATGGTTTCTCTTCTGCTTTAATATTTTACTATCTTTATCAATAATTTTTTCTTCAATATGGCCCAATATTGGAACTTTAGTGTGGAGCAGAAGTAAAGTTAGTTAATGATAGGTAGAAATGGGGTAAGCAACCAACAAGGAAATTATAACAGAATAATAGGGCGATCTATTTCTCAGACAGATAAAGATGGTTTAACACTGAATATCAAATACTATAGCTAGGACACAACAGGAGAGTTCTGGTTATCATTTTTTTTGGAAACAGGATACTGAATCATAAGGCCTGTTGATTTGATACTGATGACTTTTATTAAAAGTGCCATCAAAATCACCTGCCCCTAGGGCTGTAGCTGCAGAAATCTAAATGATCCATGGCTTCCCTCTTTATTGCCCTCTCGTGTTCCTCCGGGGATTTGCAGGTGAGTATTTTCTCGCCACTGTATTACACAGACACAGCCTTCCTCAGACACGTCATACTCTAAATCGGACAGGAAAACGATTCACACAACCCCTCCCCCCGATCTGATGCTGATCAAAGATGAAGGGTGTTGCAATCTCCTGACCGCCGACTCGGAGGAAACTCCTTCGCAGGCATCGACCAAATACTGCGAATTCCTCCAGATCCTTTCTTTAGAGTAAAATTGCCCTCTCGCTACCGTGAAGAGTCGCGCCTACCTCCACCTCATCCTGCCTCTCCCTCCGGTACATGGTGCTGAAGGCGAGGGCCAGTTCCTTCTCCAGCTTGAGGTCGGTGCTCCGTCCCACTTGGGCAACGGAGGGCGGCACAGGAAGCCCTCCAGGCCAAGTCCAGCCCAGCTCAACGCAGACTGCCGCTGCTTTCACTTTCAATCCGCTCAAAACAAGGGGTCCGCCCGGATGTTTAGTTTAACCGGACTTCCTTTTTCTTTCCGGCGAGAAAATTCGCCATAGCGACGGCTCGTCTAGAGACGCGGTTCGGAAACCGCCCCTCCTCCCCAAAAAACAGTTTTGCCATTTATTTGCTTGCCATCTGCAATTTCATCCCAAGGCATGGGCGGATTGCTAGCGAACCGGCATTCAGCAGGTGCTCCGTCTCCACCTGGCTCTTCTGAAACTTTAGAAAGTTGGATTGGCGTTTGTCCCGTTGACTCGGGAGAGCGGATCTCGGTGCGTGTGAGTGTTTTGACGTGCGGAGGTAACGATCGGTGTTTCGGTACAATCGCCTTTCTATGGCGATTTTCTGTGAACATAGTATACTTAGACTTCAGTAGGACATTTGACAAAGTACAAGTAGTCTTTGGCTTGCAACCTCAATTGAGCCCAAAATTTTTGTGACTAAATTAAGTGAGTTTTGCCCTATTTTACGACCTTTCTTGCCATGATTGTTCAGTGAATCACTGCAGTTGTTAAATTAGTAACACATTTTTAAGTGAATTTGGCTTCCCCATTGACTGTGCTGATCAGAAAGTACAAACATTGATCACATAAATATAAGCCAGTTGCCAAGCATCTGAATTTTGATTATGTGACCACAGTGATGCTGCAACAGTTGTGTGAAGAATGGTCATTGTCACTTATTTCAGTACTGTTGTAACTTTGGATGGTCACTAAATGAATTGTTGTTAAGTCGAGGGCTACCTGTACCAATGTTACCTCATTTTATGAAAATTCTTAAGATTATAATTCTATGTACATTTCAACCCTTTCTTCCACATACTCTCCTAGTGAGTCAACTGTTTATTATATCCAAAAATGTTTTGCTCATTTTATCATACAATCTTTACTGTTTTGTCTTCTGTTTCCATTTTCAATAAAGGTTTGTACAACTTAGCAATAATATGATCATCATTTGTACAGAGCTCTACAGCAAATTCAGTTTTACCGCTTTCAAATTCATAAGCCTTCTCATTCAATTTAAATACTTTCATTAGCTCAGCATAGGGAAACCAATTCCTTCAAGCTCCAAGTTTTTTCTTGTTTTTCAATTAAATTCTCCTTGAGAATTTTCAGCAAATCAGCATAGATAAACCATTTTTGTTTAACCATCATTTCTCTTTTAAAAAGGTGGACAACCAGAAAGGGATTTTAAGAGATAATTTTGCCTTAAACCTATTCCAAGTTCTCAATATGGTTCATCTAATGAAATGATTTTTACATTCACCTTAACTTTGTCATACCACAAATAATTATGCCATCCCAATCTTAAATCATGATCTTCCAATTTCAATAACCTCCTATTTCACCCATTCTTTCATCTAAACTAAGCAACAATCTGCAAAGTACAATATTGTATTTGGTAATTCTAACTCCCTCTTTCTTTAGCATCCTGCAGGACTGTGTATAGTATTTAATTCCTCAATTCTTAATTCTCAGGATTTAATACCCAGAATCACTTTATCTCTTCTTGATTTTTTAAAAACCTTCATTCTCCCTTTTATATTTTTCCTAACATACCAACTGTCACACCAATGTAACAAAACAGGTAAAGAAATGTGCTCTGGTGGTCCACGAGAAAATTTTGGTGGTCTGCAGAAAAACTATTTGCATTTTTTATATTGCACTAAATACTATTTATCTTTCTAAAAAAATAATATCAGTAGTCCCTGAGGTCCAAAAGGTTGGCAACCCCTATTTTAGACCATATACTTTACCAGAATTTGCATATTTTAATTTTGCCTCTTGCATTTCTCCATCTTTAGTAACTATTCTAACAAGGTAGCTAAATTCATCTCCATTCTCTGTACAACTCCCAATAATTCACTTCCTTTTGTCTGTCAAGCTACCCTGCATTTTTGATGGATTAAGAAGGCCATAATCTGATCTAGAAGGATTTTTTATGTACAACAAACATTCCTTATATATTTCTCCATAAATACATTACATAACATATTTAATATATTCAAGGGGATATAATATATATTATTATATTAAATAATATATTCAAGGGGACATCAGCAATCCTTGTCTTAGTCTCTGCTCATTGAAATTTGCATTCCATTTATTCTCATGCATACATTGGTTTTATCATAAATAGTTCTGTGGTTGGATAAGCAGCAGCTTAGCTCACAGAAAGAATGTGGGCAGGGCAAACATCTCTGAAGGGACCTTCCGTAGTTTCAAGGGCTGAAAAAGTGATGGGGCAGAAATATACTTTCAGGCTTGCAAGCTTCTGTTAATGTAAACCTTTCGGCTGTAAAGGGTTTGCTGGCTTGCAGTGGTTCAGCCTTGCAAGTTTCTGTTAATATAAACCTTGCAATAAAGTTAGTGCTAGTATTTTGGGGTGTGCTTCTTGTATGGACCATGTTGTAAAGGTTAGGTTAGGTTAGGTTACGCTTAGGGTTTGGGATATGCCAAAAAGAACCTTTAAATAGTGCAATCACAGCATCCAGGTATGATTTTGAACAAACTGATATCTGAATTTCATCTTTTTGAAATTGAAATTCAGAGACATTTTGGAGTCAGTAACCCATCATAATTCTGAAGGATTCTTGATCCAGTATAAATGTGATTAATAGTGACCAATATTTGACTGAAAAGGTACATACTTTTTGGCTGTATGCTAATAGCCCTGCCTGGAACTCTATGATAAGGTGACTATAATGAAACTTATGGATGTGGGATAGTAGTTTGGCAATCCTGAAAAGCTATACAGGATACAGTCTGGTTAGTACATAGATGAGAAACCATCAGCAAAGCCTGTGGACCAGACTTCGAAATTACAATCGCATCTCAGAAAACTATAGTGGCAAACTACTTCTGCCCCGTGCAAAGGAAACAAGACGAATTGTGTCATTAACATTCCTGTACAGTACTAGAAATCTCCGTCTCACGTTTTTACGCCAAATTATATTCCGCAGGTACCTATTACCCTCGGTAAATTCATATCGCGATAATTGCGCTCTAGATTAAGGGAGAGGGGAAAAAAGAGGGGGAGAAATTTAGTTCATTGTCTGGAACGCCCCCTTCCACGCTGCCCCTGGTTACAGTTTAAACGTGAGCCTCGGAAAGCGTCGTCCCTCGACATCTCGCGAGATTTTTCCTCGGCTAGCGAACAACCCGCGGGCGGGTGAAGGAATGCGTGCCAGCTCTTCCCCCGCCCTTAGGTTGGGGACAACCCCCGCCCTGCCCGAGCGTAGCTTGGCGAACGGTCTTTTTTTTTCTCCTGCCCCAGTTCTCGCGGGGAAAGAAGCTTCTGCTGTGGAGCCATCATGGCGGCGGTGGCCGGTTCTCCCTCTGCCACCCTCCCTTCGTTGGCGACAGCCACCGCTCCAAGTCCCGCCGCTCTGCCGCCCGGGCCACCCGGTTACCGGCCGTTTGAGCCTGAGGCGCTGGGTCTGAGCCCGGGCTGGAGGCTCACTAGCTACGGGGAGCTGCGCGGATGAGGCTGCAAAGTCCCCCAGGAGACGCTGCTCAGACTCCTGGAGGGACTTGGCACTTCCCATGCTGGGTTGGCCGGGGCCGGGGATACGGGGGCTGCCGGGAGTCCTCCTCCCACCCTCGGTAAGGCTTGGCGGAGAAAGCGCCGAACGCGGCCTTTTAGGTGCTACCGCGCGGGGATGCTTCAGAACCGATGGGAGCGCTAGTAGTGAACGATGGAATGAGGGGTAGGAGAAACACGCGAAAAGCGGGTTAGGAGGGGCCGATACTGTGCCGTGGGTGACGTCTGGGCTACAGATCGAATGGGTGCGCTGTTTAAAACTTTTTTATGTCACATAAACTCTGGAAGTGATTTTAAACAGCATAGGCTCGATTTTAGTTTTTCCGCGCCCCACATAATCTTAACACGTGGATAATATGCCACTTTCTATTAAATAAAAATCTCCCTTGATTTGAACTTTCTCCGAAGTCCTGGACACTTTGTGGACAATTCAGTCTTGCAGAAATGATTTGCCGTTGGACTTTGGAATTGTTTTTTAACTCTAGCCTACTGGAGGTTACAAAATCCTTAACATGGGCCATGGCTCTGGACTGTGAAATGTTAATTCTTTTTGCTGCTTGTCCATTCTGTAACCTAGACACTGTCTCATCACATTCCCTATTTTATTGCATATGTACTGAAAATGAAGATACAGACTATCAACTTCCAAGTAATTGCTTGCATTGGAAATAATTCTAAACGTTCAAGAACGCTGTGATCCCTCTTTACAGGCATTGGAATGGACTCCTGTGTGATTCCTTTGAGGCATGGGGGTCTATCCCTGGTGCAGACTACAGACTTTTTTTACCCCCTAGTAGAAGATCCTTATATGATGGTGAGTTGGCATGCTGGTGAGAAGATGGAGGAAGTATTGGTCAATTTAGAAAGGATTGAGCTATGTCATTGAAGTTAGGTTTCCTCCTCAGCTGATTATACTAGTTGCCTTGCCCTTCTTGCTCCGTTCTAGTCCTTTCATTATTCTGATTTAGGGCCGCATTGCTTGTGCTAATGTGCTGAGTGACCTTTATGCCATGGGCATCACAGAATGTGACAACATGCTTATGCTGCTGAGTGTGAGCCAGAAAATGACTGAGGAGGTGAGAAACATTTTATTTCATAAAATAATTTGAATATGTTTTTTTAATACACTGACTGGATTCAGTGCAACAACTCGTTGTAATATGGTTCAGTGATTTTTGTCTTAAAATGTGCAAACCAGAAGTCTAGCCCCTTGAATGAATAAAGGAAACATTGAGTGTTAGCCTGTCCCCAGTTTATTGTTTCTAGGGTAGCACTGAGTTATGTTCCTACACATTGAATTTTTTTGAATCAAAAGATGGAATTAAACAGTTTTAAAACTCATTAATTACTTTCATCATTCACAATTCAGACAGTAATGTTTAATTTAATAATTAGGCATATTAATCTATAATTACAAGTAGTTTTGTTTCATAATGCACTAAGTCATCATTCGTTTAAATAAGCTTCAGTGAATAGACAATAATTTCATTCACCTACAGTAGCATAATTAACCAAAACTCTGTCTTAGTTGGTTTTTTTATTTACTATGACCTCTGTGCTTAGTTCCCACAGGTTTTTAACAGCTTACATCTACCAACATGTTACAAATAGTAAAAAAAAAAAAAAATTCCCATTATAATTTCAGTGCAGAAGATTCCATATTCAATCCTTGCACCCCACTTAATTGGATCCAGTAGCAGATGATCCTTGTTTGATGGTTACAAATGGTTCTTAAATCCTTTTTTTCATTTGTCTCTAGGAGCGGGAAAAAATAATGCCTCTGATAATCAAGGGTTTCCGGGATGCAGCAGAGGATGGTGGCACTTCAGTAACTGGTGGGCAGACTGTTTTGAATCCTTGGATTATTGTTGGCGGGGTTGCAACGGTTGTTTGTCAGCCCAATGAATTTATTATGTGAGTATTGAACTCTGATTAGCAAGTGGGAATTTGAAAAAGTAGGGTTCAGCATTTCAGTTATGTGTATAGATCAGGCCAACATGTTGCTATGAGAATGCTTATAACAGTCAAAAACCTTAGAAAAGTGATTAGTAAATTGAACTGTATATTTTTATGTAGTTTAATAAATTTAAGTTACAGAATTATTTTAAAAAAAGAATTAGATAAAGTTGAATAGAATTCAAAGCAAGTAAATATTATGTTTGAAGCTAAACTATATTAATAGTTGTGCTGTTGTGTGGGACACCAAATCATGTACAAAATGAGACTCCAGTGAACAAATGCATGGACTTTATGTAGTAATACTGAAGTTAACAAGATTTATCAGAATAGGAAGTTCCTTCTGAATTATTTGTAATATTCATCCCCTCTCAAAATTCCTGCAAATTTTTACTTGATACATGAATTAGAACTAGAGATGCAAAAAACAGCATGCTTATTTTCAGAATCCTCCAGTATTTCTTGGAAGTTTCATTTCTCCAATGGAATAAGGTAGTAAGGTAGAGGGTATCATCCATTTCCAGAGATACATATTTCAAAATGAAAGTGATTTGGAATATTCTGGACATAAACAGAAATCACTTTTTCCAAATCTCAGATCTAGGGAAAAAGCAGAATATTCTTCAAACAGACTACAGATAGTCTGCTTAATAACCACAACTGGAACCAGCAACTCCAGTGCAAAGCTATGAAGTCACCAAGTGAAATATTATGTGACCTCACTAGACTTACAAGCTCACTTCAGCTTCCATCATTAACCAAGCCATCATATGACAGCAACTTGTGATTTCACTTTGGTGTTCTCCATACATTCTACTTGTTGGAAGGCAGTTATGAAGCATGTAAATGGTAATCACATGACCATGGGCCAGTGCAATGATTATAAATATGCATCGGTTGCAAGTATCTGAATGGCAGTCATGTGACCACAAAATATTGTAAGGTCATAAATGTTCAAAGTTCAAAATTCAAAGCCTTTATTGTCATTGTACATCATGTATACAATGAAATTGGTTTAGCCTCTACTGGTGCAGTCCATACAAGACAACATGAATAATATAAGAGGATTGGTTGCAAACTGGGGTTTTTTTTCAGCTGCTGTAATTTCAAACAGTTGTTAGACAGGGCAGTTGGTAAGCGAGGTCTACCTGTATACAATTTAGAATCAATATTCTAAATATTTTAAATCAGCTTAAACTTTGAGAAGGCTAATTCAGAGGGTTTATATATTATGTTGAGATTGTACTGGTGTAAAGTGCATTTGCCTAGTTATCACCCTACCTCATCTGTTGAAGATGCTTTCAGATTTAATATGGAAGGTTCTAAAAATGGGTGTCATAAGGATCTTCAGCAGGCTGACAGATGGTTAGAATTCAAATAGAAAAAGACTAGCAGTTATTCTGATGACACACAGCAAGCAAACAATGATAAGCCTATTATGTGATGTTGAAGGTGGCACAGTTCATTTTGCCAACAGTATCTGGATTCATACATTGCATTAAACAAATCCATGCATGTTGATCCAAGTGGATCAGTTTATATACCATTCCAGGCCAAAACAGTTACACCCAGTTTTCTCAGAGTCATCCAGGAATGTTTTACAAATTATTTGCACCCACCTGCAGTTTGGCTCACTAGAATATGTTACAGCTGATTTCTAATCTGTTAATACAGAAAGGTGATTAGGATACTTTTATTCTCTTTGTTGGATGACCTTTGGTTACTCCTAAAGAAATGAAGATGCTTGATCAATTCTGGGAATATTCCTTATAGGATTTTCTAAAGTTGGGGATTTTTAAAGCACCAACTGTGGAGGCTAGTTATGAGAGCAATTTAAAATCCTATTTTTTTATTCCCAAAGCTAAATCTATAGAATGCTTTTGTACATTCTTATTATTACTGTGGGTATGGCCATGCTGAACAGAAATGCAAGTAAACAGAACTGTCAAGTTCAGGGAGACGCCATGCCTTATAACCGTGTTACTTAGTGAAGTCCCCAATCCCAATTATTGTCAGTGAGGACTACTGTATTTTTTTTCTTTTGAACTTGTATTTTTTTGATTCAGTGTAAAGTATTAAGATTTGCAGGTTATAGATTAAGACAGAAAATAATAAGGCAAGACTTTTTTTAAAAAAAAAGTTGGATTCTTATTCCTTTGATTCTAGGCCAGACAGTGCAGTTCCAGGAGATGTCCTTGTGCTTACCAAGCCTCTGGGGACTCAAGTGGCTGTAAATGCTCACCAGTGGTTAGATAATGTAAGTATTTATCCATGGGGAAATGGGCATCTCTCTCTGTGTTTATGTATGCCAATAGAAAATTAACCCCACTCCCATACAGACAGAAAAGTGCAAAACACTTTCTGAGAACAGACTCCAAATTGCAAGGCGACTTTAGAATACTATATTCCCATCCAAAATCTATCAATTTCAGGACATGAAGGTGGCAAATAGCAGGGAAATTTGTTTTTTTTTTATTCCAACTATGTTTGTATCAAAGAGCTAAGGAGTTTTGATGGATGTCATGATGAACTGGCAGATATTTTTTCTTCTGCTAGGGAAGAGTGAAACCTTAGAGCCATTTCAAATGCTTGTATTATTCTTCCAGCCAGAGCGGTGGAATAAGATTAAGCTGGTGGTCTCCAAAGAAGATGTTGAATTGGCCTACCAGGAAGCCATGTTTAGTATGGCCATGCTGAACAGAACAGGTAGGGACCTAAATACTGGTTTGAATCTTTACTCAGTTTGCAACTCAAGGTTGCCTTGGCTCTCTACATATTTAAACATCTTACCTCTGTTCTTTAAAGGGGTGCATAAGAGTATGGTCAGACAACCTCTAGTACAAGAGCGGTTTTATTTTCAGATAGCATTTAAACGTATCTCCCTACAAAAACCTATTTAGAGACACAGTTAAAAACATGACATTAAAGTACTTCATGTACTATGGCAAGATATTTTGAGCATGATTGGAACTGACTTGCAAAACTACTAAAAAACTGTGAAATGATCACAAGGTTTTTGCCACACGATTGGTAACATTTCTGGAATTGTAAAATTACAGTTCATTGGCTTACAGAGGCAAAATTAAAATAATTGAGCTGCAATTAGATTAATATCAGAGGTAGAATAGCTAGACATGTACAAAATTGTTTTTATTGGGAGCTTCCTAATATATAACAGCTATAAATCCACCTATTATGTGAATTAATTGCTGTATCCTTCTGGGCATATATTGCTGCCACCAACTTCAGATGCCTATTAAAAATCAGCACTAGATAATAAATGATTGATTCTTGCTTTTTTAGTTATAGGACAGATAGCAGTTAGATAAGAGCTATCTTATACAGGCTTAACTACTATTTTGTTATCACTTATGCCACATTTGTTCCTTCTCTTCAGCTGCCAGTTTGATGCATACTTTCAATGCCCATGCTGCCACAGACATTACAGGATTTGGGATTCTAGGCCACGCACAGAACTTGGCCAAGCAGCAACGTAGCGAGGTATCATTTGTCATTCATAATCTACCCATCATTGCCAAGATGGCTGCTATTAGCAAAGCATGTGGCAACCGGTCCAGGCTCCTCCAAGGGACTTCTCCAGAGACTTCTGGTAAGTTGGATAAACTAGGCAAGGAATAAGCAAAATGTAGACCTGGATTCTGTGGAACAGCTTTAAATGATTTGTAGATTAGCAACAATTGCAGATTCCCAAACATATAACAAAATTACTTCCATAGTCTTTCCACAACTGCTGAAATTAAAACAACAAAGCAGTGTTGTAGTAATTAGGTACATTTTGTGTGTGGAAAAACAGCTTTGTGAAATCTTATCTGCCTTGTGTAGTATAAATTTAGTGGATTGTAAGAGTTTAGGTTAATCTGTGATTACGGAGGGATGGGGAACTAACATTTTTTGATGATTATAGTTTGCTGTCTTTCTGTTACAAGGGGGGCTGCTGATTTGTCTACCCCGGGAACAAGCTGCCCGCTTCTGTGCTGAAATAAAGTCACCTAAATATGGAGAAGGACACCAAGCCTGGATCATTGGCATTGTGGAGAAGGGCAACCAGACAGCTCGCATCATTGATAAACCACGTATTATTGAAGTCACCCCACGGGGAGCCAGTGCTTCCCCTCAGGATAACAATTCTAGTGCTAGCCCCGAAGTTGCCTCATGAGAAGGGAAAATGATTTCTCCCCACTGTCAGCTCTGCAGTTGAAAAGGGCAACACTCTGAAGTCCTGGGTCAGTGCACAGTCTTAAATTTCTACAGCACAAATTGCCCAGAACTTATCTCCTTATTGGTTGATGGCTGATTCCTCCCTGCTGAGCAGGTAAATTGCTAGCATGGTGGATATGGAGAATATGGTAATTCAAATTATTTATTGGAATAATTCTGCCTATTGAGCTCTCCCAACTTTTGGTCAGACTGAGCAGCTGATCCAAAAGAAGGGTGGGTGATTTAAAAAGCCATTTGGCTGAGTTTAGAGGTCTCTCTTCTCTTCATGAAGCATCTCCCTGAAAACCTTACAAGGTCTTGGAGGAGCGGAGGAATCCTAGAGGAGTAGTGCCAAGCTCAGCTTCATGGATTGTCGCTTTGGTTGTAAATTATGGGTGATTGAGTTAATAAAAAGTTGATTTCGAATGATGGAGTGATAACATATTATTGACCTAGAAGGGAGGTACCTGATGTAAGTAGGAAAATCACTGATTATCTTCATTGTTGCTTTAATTGACTTAAGGTGAAAGTGTCATACAGTACCTTTTCAGCCTAAAGATTGGCTGCAAACAATTTCATTTGGAAGCCCTCTTAGAAAGCAGAAGAAAACAACCCTTCTAACCTTTTTATTTTATAGATAAAATAATTACCTCATTATGGCTTGAGGAACTGTTTAAGGCATTTAAAATCTTACTGGGATGTGGGACAAAGAGGAGCAGTAGTCTTTATAGGGAAGGTGTTTTTTTTCATCACCCATGAAATGAGACAGATTAATAGGCACGTGACATGTTATTCTGAGGGAATGACCTTATCCCTGATGCACATTGAATCAAAAGCACTTGAAAAGATTGTTTTACACAAACCTAGAATAGTGCAACCCTTTTCCTACGTGGCTATAATAGCCAGGCTTTGGACAAGGTCAGCAGTAGGCTCAGCCATTATTATAAGAGGAAGAAAGTTAATGACATACAGGGGACCAGGAAGTAAAACAGTCCACACTTTTTGCTCCAGGATTGGCAGCTGAACTGCTGGTTCTGTTTAAAGCAATGCAAATGTACATCAGCCTGGAGTTTCCCCTCTTTCTTCACTGTCACTGGATACAATCCATGACATGGATCTGTAGGGTGTCCATGTCTGGAGCTTTATACTGGCATTTGGGACAATAGTGGATAGGCTGTTCTTCTAAAACATTTTGTCTTCGCCCTGTTACAAGCTGGGGATGGAATGGGGTGGTGCCCATCAAGAAAGCTGGAAAGGGAAGGAAGAGTAAGTTAGTAAATTGAGCATTCTGTATAATTGCTCCTTCTCTAATAGTGATGGCAGTGTTTAGTGAATTATGAAAAGGAGCATTATCTGGTAAAAATACAAGAAAAACACAGATATTAGTTCTACACTGAATTAATAGAGGCAGTGATTAAACAGTCCAAAGATACAGTTGCTACAGTATACCATGCTGTAATGATAAGAGAAGTGTATTTTTTATCTATCCTTTCTATGGAAAGGTTTTCTGACCAAAAAAAATCCACTGGACTATATTAAGCAGCTAGCAACAGTTAACATGCAATATAAAGAAAACTACTTTTCAGAGAAGAAAATAATTTTAAAATGTTCAGGAAATTACAGGCCATTGTACTTTCCACTAGGAAGTAAAAAATGGATTGCTAAGTATACAGAAAATCCAGCAGATTTCGGCATTCAACATATTAATGTGATTTTTGATGCAAAAATATTTATGATCTCTGTAGTAGAATGAAATTGTGCTAATAGAGTATCTGGAACAACTTGTTCCCTTCCAGGCTTATCGAGCTCCGAGTGTGTCTGAGTTTTATACTGATTTTGGTAGTCAGCATAAGAGGACCTTGAGGAAATCTCACAAAAGGCTCCATCCAGTATAAATATAGACATAAAGAAAAGCGGATAGCCCATCTTACTTAAACGATTAAGTAACAGCAAGCAAGAACTGGTCTAAATATTTAGTTAAGAAAAACAAATGGTTTCGCAAAGTACCTACTTGGAGCACAAATATTACTTTATTCTTCTTCTTGGGTTGACCTTAAGCTTGTAAGATGGATGTGACTATAATATTGCCACATGGCTGGCCATAAAACACCCAAAAGCAAACTGGCCAGGAAGGATTTTTACCATCCTCTTTAATACCCCAGATTCTACAACCCAAGTTTACTTTTCTGTTTCTTTCAGGATAGCACTGCACACTTCCAAAGCTGCCCACAAAAACTGGGGCAGCAGACATGCAACAATTTTTTTCTCAAGATTGCCAGTGAGGCTGGTATTTGAAATAAAGATGATGTTTGGAGGCAAGTACTTCTCTTCAAAAGATAAAATCTTTAAAATACTAAAGGAGGCAGGAGCCTACTGGGTGCACAGGAGCACCACACTGCTTGACCTAATTTTCTGAAATTAAAGTTAGCAGTAATCTAACAAGGTCTGTGGGGATATCAAATTACAACATAACACATCCTTCACTTAACGTTGAAAAGAGGGTTCTCTGGTGAACAAAGATGTGAAATTTTATATATGGAAGTGAATTATATCTCATTTCCCACATATGTCAAGCTTCAAAGTGCCAATGACGAGAAAAATAATACCTCAATGAAAATATTGTCTATGGCAAAAATTGAAAGCAAATCACATGCTATAAATCAGGAAAAGAATTAAAAATGAAGCTACCAGAGTCTCGAGTACTGACAGTCATGTAAACAGTGCTATTGCAAGAAGATTGAAATCAGATTGCAAAGGAAAGAAAAGAAATAGCAAGAAGTTTCAGTGCTGAAAACGTTGCGGAAATTTAGCTGCAGAAGCTTCTGTTTTCCATTTTATTTATTTATTTTGCTTCCAATGAAAGCAAGAGTTTCTCCAAGATAGCTACTATTTTCATGCAAGTGGCAAAAAAAAAAAATGAACTACCTTAAGCAAAACTCTTGTTGCAAACCTAGTAGCAGCAAAAGATTTGTCTGCAGTAAACCCCAGTCTGAATCTCTTCAGTTTTATATTTGCCATATGCGTTCAAACTACTGAAATAACACCCAATTTTTCAGGAAATTTAACTTGATTTCCTTACAAAGTATAACAATAGATTTGGACCTTTAAGTCGAAGAGAAAAAGTAGGGCAAATTCTAACTCAGAGATAAGATTATTTCATATAACAGTAAAAAGATGAAATACACAGCTCAAATATACTGCCCAAAGATCAGCTTTCTTTTGATTCTTAACAGCATCTATTTCCTACGTTCAAATGTCATTTTGCCTACATTGCGAAGTGAAAAACACACATCCTTGCTGAAAGAAACAAACATCTAAATCCTCCAGTCCCATCAGGCATGGGACTGGAAGATTTTTCGGCAGGCATGGTCATATACAAAAGTATGAAGGCTATTGCTTAACGCATTGTAAGCCGCCCTGAGTCTCCGGAGAAGGGTGGCATATAAATTGAATCAATCAAACAATCAATCAAATCAATCAATAAAATATAGCCCTTAAATCCTTTCTTGCATATGTCTCCCAGGAGCAGGAGCAGGAGCAGCAGTTTGGGGCTGTATGATTGCCTTCTGCTGCTCTAGCTGATCCTGCATTTGATTGGAGGAGTTGTGGCCACGTGCTGCATCTTCACTGCCAATGTGCTTGCAAAACACCTTCTTTTTTTTGGTGTTTTATAATTATGATAGCCTCTCAAATTAGTGGAGATTGTTGCAAAATAATCAAGTGCCAACACTTACTCGGCTGAGGAGGCGGACGCATTTCTGAATGGCGATTTCTCATCTCTTCCATCAGAGTCCTAGATAGACAAGAAAGAGCACCAGAATGGATTTCTCTAGGAAATGGTGGAGGAATAGTGAGCTGTATTCCCTCTGAGTACAGACTCCAACAAAATATTACAGAAGTTGAACATGAGTTGGGGTAGAAAAATGGCTCTATTCCAGATGCGTAAGGGTTTCTTACTTTCCATCCTCTAACCTACTCACCGGCTGACTCCTTCAGAGTCGGCTTTCAGCTTCTCATTCTCCCTCTGCAACTGGGCAACCTGCTCCAGCAGGGTCTCTCGTTGTTCGTGTAGCTTTTCACGTGCCTGGCGCTCTGCCAGGAAATCTGTCTTGTAGATATCAGCCTGAATGGAAAAGATAGGATAATACTCTTGGTGGCACAGTGATTAGAACTCCCACTTGCCAAGAGTTTGTCGGGCTCAAGTTGGTAAAATGAGGGTCCAGATTGTTCGGAGCAATATGCTGTAAGGCACTGTGAAGTGGCATGTAGGCCTAAATGCTATTGCTATTGTTATGTATTTTGTTTTTATCCCACCTTTATTACTTTATAAATAAGTCAAGGTGGCAAACATAATGTACCTTTCCTCCTATTTTACCCACAACCACCAACTTGTGAGGTGGGTTGTGCTGAGAGAGAGTAATTGGTCCAAGGTCACCCAGTTGGCTTTCATGGCTAAGGCAGAATTACAACTTGCAATTTCCTGGTTCCTAGGCCAGTACCTTAACTATTAGATCAAAGTGGCTCTCCCATTACTCATGCTGCACCACTCACAAATACATAGGCATCCCAGTCTCTTTTCTAACAAAGTGACATCACACTCACCTGGGCCTTGAGCACAGGCACAGTCTCCATGACAGTTTTGTGTTGTTCAGCATCCTCCTTCAGCTTGTCAATGTGCTCTTGCTTGGCTACCAGAGCCTCCTCAGCCTGCTGCATTTGCTGAGACAGTTCAGCAAGCTGCAGATCCAAGCTCTGAGTAGGGGACAGTTAAAATGTTGACACTCTGTGCAAAGAAATCTTTTCCTAGGGCATGAGAAGTTTGCCCCCACCCATATTCTGGTTCCCACTCATCCCCAGCATCAAGATTTTCCATTACAATGCATCAAATGTCTCCCACCTTGCTTCGCTTCTCAGTTTCCAAGCTGGTTTTGATGTGGGCATCGTACTCTTGGAAGAGCTGGTGATAGGCCACCTGCACTTGGGCTAGTTTTCTCCTAAAATGAAGATTATACAAATCATTGCCAAAGGACTCAGGTTGATCAGACTACTTCTATCAGAAATGCCCTCACTTCCTTTGGCTCTGCCCAGATCACTTTCACACTTACTTTTCTTCTGTGGCACTTTGTCGTTCCACTCGCAGAGCACTCTCAAGGTTTTGCACCTGCAACCTCAACTGATCCACCTGTACACCGTGCTGCTTGTTGCGGATTTCAGCCTCTTTTTCAAGCTGCTGCAGTCGTTCACCAGCCCCACGAACCCTGTAGAGATGGCACACACACACGTCATCTAACACTGCCTAACTTGCCAAAATTCCAATGTAGGCAGAATTCCTATCAGACGTCTACCCCAGCAAGTACACACCATGACAATACTAGATCCAGCATTGTTTGATTCAGTAAATTTTCCACACAGCTTCCTGAGTCTTCACCATCATGTTCAGGGCCATCATCCTCTTCTGTGGCTTCCCATGGGAAGTTTGTCACTTTGGAGGATGTGCAGGCAACTGGAGGTACCTCTGAGCTTTCCATCCCAGCAGCTTGCACCTCTGAAGAAGCAACCTGCCTACCTCTTCAGCAGTGCAAGTGAATAGAGTGAAAACAACGAAGAAACATCTCCAGCTCTTCACTGCTTTTTGTCATTATTTTTGTTGTGATCTGATAGATCACCTAGAAACTCACAGCAATACCCAGTTCACAGCTGAATTATTAAAAAAAAATCTTGTTCAGTGACTGGAAAACTGGAAAGAAAGAGGTTCCTTGCCCTTCTGGCCAGGAAGAAATGGTGGTCTCTTCTGCTTTTCAAAGTGAGAGGTGGTTCTTCCAAAATCAACAAAAGGCCAATCTTTTTCACAATTGGTACAGAAAGTTACTGTAAGCAGATTTAGGGCAGGAGGGTTATCCCACAAGCTCTGCTAGTTTGAAGCCAGGTCTACTTAGAGAGGAAAAGCAGGGAGTCACCCTCCCTGTCCCACAGAGCAGCCTCAGCTCATTGTTCCATAATGTCTGCATCACTGCAGAGAAAGGGGCCTCTCCCAGTTGTCTGCCCACAACATCATATGCAAGCCTCCTGCATGCCTCTCACCTCTCCTCCAGCTCTTTGTTTTGGTCTGTACAAGTTTCGAGGCGGCTTTGGCTCTCCAGCAGCTCCCCCAGCAGAGATGTCACCTGGGCCTTTGCTAAAGTCTTATCCTCCCCAACTTGCTGTAATGAGAAGAGGGCCCAGGGTCAATACACCTACAGAGGGATAGAGAGGAGCCTCCTGTTTTATTCCTCCTCCCCAACTTGCAAAAGAGAGTCTGGGAACACATTCACCTCTAGTTGTTTGGTCAAGGTTTGTAGCTGCTGCTGAATTTCCTGCTCCCGGGCAGTCCAGCAGGCTAGCTCCTTCAAACTGGATGCCAGCTGTTGCCGAAGGGCTAAGTTTCTGGGGGTGGAACAAAACAAGGAGGGTCACAGATTGAACCAATGAACTTTGCCAGTTTCCAAATAACCGGCTTTACAGAGTTGGAGTATAAGTAAAAATGCCAAATTTAGGAATAAAATAAAATGGAACAGGAAAAAAAACAGTACTATATTAAAGTCTAAAAAGTTAAATACTTCATTATAAAGCTACTTTGCTAGACTATTAAAGAATATATTTGTTATAAAACAGCACAAAATGATATAAAATTTAGACAGAGCTGCCAAATTTCATGCTTTGTTTCTACTTGAATAAAAATTTGTCTTGTTTCACTATTGTTTTCTAATGATAAGCACTATGAAACACAATTTGGAAACTTTAAAAACGATGCCACTGCCTGAAAGAAGAAATGAAACTCAGAATTTCTCTAGCATGCTCAGGAAATTGCTTTGAAGTGGAATTAAATATAAGTGACAAATTTCATCATAAAACTGGCATATAGTTTCAGCTGCTCCTGTATGACTGAGACAAAGTCTTATTCTAATGGGGACATGTTTGTAGCCTCCTTCCAGTAAGGCTGAAGGCAGCCTATTTTGCTGCCTTCAGAATATGTAAGAGTATGTAGATGTTTACATAGGGCAAAAGGTTTACTTGCTTCTGAAATCTAGGAAAGCTCCCCTTTGCAAATTAATATCCATTATTTCCTGTTTGATAACTGCTTTAGTAATTGCCTCCCTCCCACTCCCAATGTCAGGGCTGTAACACACAGGCAAATATTTTGTCATTTTTGCCTCCAACCTCCTCTTCTAAGTAGAGTAAATGCTATCTAATAGAACCAGTGAGACTAAACTTTCAAGGAAGAATATCAGTTTGCCAGTAGATGATTCTACATATCCAAAATCCTGCTTCTGCTGGCTTACAAACTGCCTACATGAAAGGGTAACACTGGATAATTACCTTGTCCTGGTAATGTTTGAGGAAAGAGCATTTCTAAGAAGTGGTTGTGATTCTCAACTGAGTATCAATAGGCATTTGGCTAGCCTTATTTCCTAACAGCATGCATGTTTAAATGGCTGTTTCTTATAAAATACCAATGCATCATTATCTACTTACTCATCTTCAGCCTCCTTCAGCCTTTTTTGCAGCTGCTCAATTTGTTTCCCACCAGCACTGTGAAGAAGGACAGAGAATGATGATGATGATAAGAAGAGAAGGAAGAGAAGAATTGGAATTAGAGTAAGGGGGAGGAGGTGGGGAGGAGGAGGAGGATTGCATCTCCACTGGCCATTCCACATAATATTTAAATGCTGTGGATATTGCAGGGTATTGTGTGCATTAAAAACTGCAATGCTAGGGACTGTATGGATGGAGGATGCACAGCAACCTAAATTCTGAACTTCTAATTATTATTATCATCAGGTACATTTCTGCACATTCCTATGAAATATGAGTGTTACTGAGGGAAAGGTCTTCCCAGACCTGTTTTGGAACATCTCCAAGAGGAGGTTATCACTGTAATGTATTTTCACCATCACTATTTTTGTCCACCATTTTTAACTTTAGCTGTATTTCTTTTTTTTTTCTTTTTTGCAGATATATTTGTACATTTATTGTTATAAATTTACTGTTTGGAGCAGTTTTATCTATATTATTTTATTGTACACTTAAAATAATTCATTGTAAAACACTCCATAACAGGGCGCAAACCTTCATAATCAATAATACTGATAAGACAAATAAGTACTTTAGAATGAGTATCCAAACTAGTCTGAAAAGGTCTCAAGATACTTACTTGTCCCCTGAGCTCTGCAGGGACTCTACTTCCAGGGACTGCTCCAATGAACAACTATTCTCCTAGGAAGGTTAAAGAAGGATACATTGTGAGATCAGCCTTACCAGCTCCAGTTGCCTTTCCTCATCTCTTTATGCCACTATCCTGAACTTCATGCAATCTTTTTTTCCCCATGTCCTCCCATGTCCCATTATACATCCAGTGTCTGTTGCTGCTGCTGCCGCCAAATCTCACTTCAATCTTTATTTTGAACTCTACTGGCACAGTGACCTTGGCTGTTTGTTGCAGTATGGTGATCTTAGCCTCCAAGGCAAGTTTTTCCTTCTGTAAAACCTGGTTGGCATCTTGCAATGCCTTCCAGTCCTCTTCCAGCCTTTCCTTTTTCTGTTTTAATAGCCCCGATGTCTGAAATAAAAACAATGGGAAGAAGGAACATCTTTGTGATGAGAAATTGTATAAGCCATCCACAGCAGGTGAAATGATACAGGATGAGACAAATGTAGAAATACTGCAAATCTCTATTTTCTATATTATTTCTTTGCATCAATTGCAAATTCTAGTTGCTCATCTAGGTCAGTGTTTGCTTATGTGAAATTTTCCAAAAGTGCTGAACTACATCCAATCATCTTCAATCAAGATTTGCTACCCTAGTTAAAGCTGTTGGAATTTGTACATCAACATATCTGGAGGGTACTGAATTAGAGAACTTGTAGATAATGCACACATACCACAGTAAGTACATCTTCCTCAGTAAGAGTCACAGTGTCTGACTCCTCTTGTATGCCAGAGAGATCTTTTTCTGAGATAAATGGTTGAGAAGCTGTCTGTGAAGAGAAACAAAAAAATCTTGATGTATGTGATAATTTTGAAATTGCTTCAGTGTTTTTTCAGATGCCAACATATATCACACTGTCAGGTTACGAAGTTGTCCGAACAAATTGCATCTCAAACGGCTTGTCTTTTAAAACTAATTAGTCAATTTATTAG
>JANHZT010000041.1:0-17059 GCA_032468215.1 Stegonotus admiraltiensis
CTTCTTAAAAACTTCCAGTGTTGGAACATTCACAACTTCTGGAGGCAAGTTGTTCCACTGATTAATTGTTCTAACTGGCAGGAAATTCCTAGGTTGTTCTCTCCTTGATAAGTTCCCATCCATTCCTTCTTGCCCTGCCTTCAGGTGCTTTGGAAAATAGATTGAACCCCTCTTCTTTGTAGCAGCCCCTTAGCTTTGGAACACTGCTGTCATATCACCCCTAGTCTTTCTTTTCATTAAACAGACATATCCAGTTCCTGCAATCTTTCCTCATATGTTTTGTCCTCCAGTCCCCTCATCTTTTTTGCTCTTTTTTGCACTCTTTCTAGAGTCTCACCATCTTTTTTATATTGTGGTGACCTAAACTGGTTGCAATATTTCAAGTGTGGTCTTATCAAGGCATTATAGTTGATATTGAGGTATTAACACTTCATGTGATTGTGAAGATATTAAATGGACATATGAGACTGAACCATTCACTCATTTGACTGATTGATTGAGTCATTTTTCATTCCAAGTCCCAGTTCCATAAAATTTTTTTGAACTGAACAGAACACAAACAGAAGCAAATCAGATGAGGAGGAGTTGGGATTATTCCACTAACCCATCCTTTCTATTAGCTATAATATGGCAATAAGCATCATGAAGTTATTCCCAAGGCCTCTTAAAAAAGCTTTTGAAAGGTGATCTGAAAGAAATAAAAGAGGTAGCATATAGAACTTCTTTGGAAATCTTACTTACAGAATAAGTATGGAATATTCTAGACAAGAATGGGTCAACTTCAGGTTCCTAGGATCTATTCTGTATTTTTCCAGAGACCAAAATCCATCAGATGAAAGAATAATGATTTATATAACTTCAGTTAATGATTTCTAAATATATCACAGCTCAAGTATTTGTTTTAACTGATCAAAACATATTGTTAATTGATAAAAACTCTTTGTTGTTTCATCCACAAACACTGAGCCATTCTTCATTTCAGTTGATAAAAAGTGACTTTTTCATTGAATGTCATTATTAATGCTGGAAGGAGGAACTTTTGCCAACCTAGTGCAAATCTACTGAGAGATTTATTTGTAAATCTTCATATAGTGTCTGCCTACTTCCAATTTCTGTTCACCCCTTTGGTTTATGAATGACATCATTAGGTGAATGGGGATCAATGAGATTTGGTTTAAATTACAAAAGGATATTTGGTGCAAATTTTTGTTTTTAAATAATATTGCTACCAAAAGTAGTTTGACATGACACCAATTATTTAGAATGAGGGTGGAGTCCGCTTCATTCAATAAGTTCATGTGGAAGCAAGATAGATATCCATAATTATGCTTTAATCTGAATTCCTGCAGTAGGCATATACAATTACCTTGTAACTGTAGGAAATTCTGATTGCATTTCTGAATAAAGTACTGTGTTATTGCCACCTTCCATATTATTTCCTGAGAATGCCTTGAGGCATTTGTGGGAACCTCTATTTCCTCCATTCTTGTAAATAGAGGTGATGCTGACTTCTTTGCTTTGCTTTGCAGTTTGCAGATATCAATTTATTTTATTCACCTAATCTCGCAAGCTCAGACATGTCTATTCTGGACATGTAATGTATTTCACATTAGTTGGACTTTGTAGAATTCGACACATCTATAGAGCATCTAGTTTAGAAAATGCTATATTAAAGTATATTATTCATAATGCAGTTTCTTTTAAATTGTATAATCCTACAAGATCTTGTTTCTTGGTTCTTAGTTGATGAAGACTTAATAAACTTACTCTTGTCAGCTCATCAATTATGTTTTGTTGTTCTATAACTTGGAGCTTCAAAAATTCGGTTTCTTGTTCTTCATTTGCTTGGTCAAGATCATTGAGCGATTTTAATTTCTTCAGAGGAGGATGTGATACCATCTTTTCTTTCTATATAACAACAACAACAACAACAAAAAGTAAAACTGGAAAGCCAGCTTTCTTTTTAGATTTTTAAAATATTTTTTTACTTGATTGGATATCATACTATATTATTTCTCACATTTTATTTTCCATCCGTCTTAAACATTGAATTATTTATTTATTTTGATTTGATTTATATTATAGATATTATTTATAATATTATTTATAATAATTATAGATATTAGAGCTATTTTCCCACCCATGGCATGTTTTTAAATTACTGTTGTGTTGAGAGAAGGGAAGATACACGTCTCTTTATGGAAAAACACTCAGCAGAGCATTCAACTATGGATATTGTGTGTATTTACTGTACAAACAAACAGACAAAATGGAACTCAGTGGGACTTCTAAATACAAATGCTTAGGATATAGTGGCTTGGCTCCCTAGAAAAATCATCCAGGCCATTATTTATTGCATCTGTTTGATACCTACATATAAACTGTAGCAAATGGCTTTCAAAACATGAAAAAACAGGAATGGAAAAAAACAAATTGTGATCCAGAGATAGACACTTGAATTCGTAGAAAATTCAATGGTTCCAAGAAAAATAGCTTTTGCAACATTAACCCTGGAGAATTAAGGGAATAATGAAAATGAATCCCAGAGCAATCTTTTTTTTTTTGGAAGTTCAATTCTGAATCGAGCATCACTGCAGTTCCTTCTTACTCATGTCCTTTTTAAGAAAATGAAAGGAGGCACCGACAACCCCAGGATTTTAAAAGTTTTTTTTTTGTCTTCTAGCCCCTCCAATCTGAATCTCCAAATTTGATTCAAGTTGTTGGCATAATTTTATGCCATTTTGAGGAAATAGGCTGCAGTTTAAAATAAAGAAAAATATCTTAAAAAACAAACAAACAAGCAAACAAAAACACCAACCCAATGAAAAATTATTTCACCCCATATTGGTTGGGCATGATACATTCTGCTTTTTTCTTTGTTACCATTTTTTTAAAACATAAAAATTCAGGATAACATTGACTGGATGTTAGTCCTTTCAGCTCTTCATACTCTGTTATGACACCAAAAAAGGCTATTATCAAAATATGATTATGGCATTTCCTTTAATAGTTATTTTCCAAGAACTGAAAACAAACGAATGATTAAAAAACAGAATAAATTTGAATTCTTGGTACAAACCATCTCTAAATTTTCCTTAGTGATTGCTTTAAGTTTCTCCTCCATGCGCTGCAACGACTGCATGAGTTCATCATTTCTTTTAGAGAGGCACTTATTTCTTTCCAGAAGAGGTTTGCATTGTTTTTCAGCTTCTCGAACACGTTTCAGCTGCAAACAAAATGCTAATTAAGTAACTAGATAGGTAGATTACAAATCTATAGTACACACAACCACCAACACGTATACTGATAGTCCTCAACTTGCGACCACAATTGAGCCCAAAATTTAGGTTGCTAAGTGAGAAATTGGTTAAGTGAGTTTTACCCCATTTTACAACTTTTCTTGCCACATTTGTTAAGGAAACCACTGCAGTTGTTAAATTAGTAACAGGGTTGCTAAGTGAATCTGGTTTCCCCATTGACTTCGCTTGTCAGAAGGTTGCAAAAGGTGATTACATGACCCCGGGACACTGCAATCGTCATAAATGTGAGTCAGCTGCCAAGCATCCGAATGTAAATCACGTCACCATGGGGATGCTGAAACAGTCATAAATGTGAAAAATAGTCATAAGTCACTTTTTCCAGTGCTGCTATAACTTGGACTGTTGTAAGTTAAGGACTACCTGTACATTTTGATTGACAAATATATATATTTAGATAGTTTCTGGAATGGAAATGTTTAAAACATTATTTCTTCAAGAAGTTATCCTGTTGATTCATATAATCACACTAACTTCTAAACAAACTACAGACTACAGCTTATAATATTATATGAATCAGATCAACAGAACACAGATTGAGGGGTAGAATTTCAAGCACTGATTTTTTTTTAAGATGCAATCTGCAGATCTTAAAATAATGATAATGTCATTTGGATCTATGAAACATGCTTGATCAGAGTTAAAAATATTGATGAGTTCATTACTGCAAGAAATGCCACTTCTAACTTTCTTATACTTATTCTCCTGAAATTTAAGTATCTATAGCCAAAAAATAAATTTAACGTAAGAATCCAACCTAACTACTGCTCACAACATTGAGCATGTCATGCCTTATTTCTGATAATTCTTCTAAGAAGAGAAAGAGTGGTTGCTATTCTATTGCTCTGGTTGTATTTTGGTATTAAAATATGTATCATATTTAGTGCTGGAAAATTTATCATGTGAAACCAAGAAGAGGGGCTATCTGTCAGGGACTGATTTTACACCATTATTTATGAAATAAATCAGAATTGCCTGGGTTCACACAACACACAGTGCTACAAAAGCATGAATTATGGAAGATAGCAGTCAGATCTATAACATGATGAATTTGCTATAGAGATTAACCTAGGTGCACATCTCCCTATGGCCGTGGAAATTTACTGGGTAAATTTAGTTCAATCATTCTCAGTCTAACTTGATTCAGATAGTTATCATCTGTTGTCCTGCCCCTAACTAGAGAACTTCAATCCTCTTCCACTGAAATGATCCCACAGGAGATCATAAACTTTAGTCCCACCTTAGGAACAAAGCCAGCTGGGTGACCTTGAACCAGTCATGCCCAAACCACTTCTGAAAAACCTTAACAAGAAAATTGCAGAAACTTATCCAAAGAATCAGACATGATTGAACAGAAGAAAAACAAAGATGATGTACCTCTGCAGCATTATTTATCATTTATGATTTTGTCATTGCTATCCCAGATATTTTACATTAAATAAAAGGTTCAGAAACTGCTAAGGGACCATACCAATTCATTACGTTCATCCACAAGCAGAGTGTTCCTATCCTCAAGCTTCCGAATAGTAGCATTGAGTTCTGCCATTCTCTTCTGATTTCTACGTAGATCCTACAAATGTTTGTCAAAGAAAAATAATTTGACACAGTGTTATTTATAGGCAGGTGTTGAGATCCTTGGCACAAATTATGAATCACAATGAAGATGAAATTGCAGGATCCAATCTGTGTCACTCACTGGGACCAAAGGTTTAGTCTTCTGAGCTTTCAGTCTCGTGGTGGAGCCCATCCTAATGGACGTTCTGTCTCATAACGGTGGTGAAAGAGAAGATCCCTGAGGATGGGCTCCAGCATGAGTCTGAAAGCTTGGAAGACTAAACTTCTGGTCCCAGGGATCAACCCAGATTAGATCCTGCAACATTATCCTCGGACATGTATATGCCTTCATTTATGAAGATGGAATTGTATAGTTCACACATAGCCAATAGTAACAAATATTGTGAGGTTCTTGGTGGTCCCTACATTTGGTTGTTTTCTTGCAGATATTTCATTACCATACTTGGTAACATCATCAGTGTACTGATGATGTTACTAGTTTGGTAAAACAAACAAACAAAACAACAACAACAACAACAACAACAACGAAGCCCAGAGAGCACCAAGGAACCCACAGATCAACCCTGAGATACAAATATTCTCTTCTATCAGTAACAAATACTGACAAATACAAGTCAGCAGTGTCTAGAGAACCACATATTGTGCATCCTTGCTAAACATACAACATTGTATTTTATGTAAACAAGAATGTGAGCATATATTTCTAAATTAGTAAGTGGCTTTAGGCAAACGTCTATGTCACAGTCTCAGTGTACAATTTGATCTTCAGCAAGGGAACATTAACAGCAGGCTTTTACAAACTCTTTTATAAACTGTTGAGTTAATGAATATAGAATGTTTGGAGTGTTTTAAAGGCTCTGCATAAATGCCAATCATTTTCCTCCTCTTCCTCCTCCTTCTCCTCTCTCGTTTTGAATTAATTACACAGTTGGATCAGAACTGAAATGCAGCCTTCAAATTACCACAAGAGGGAGTATTGTATAGTTCACGAGTAGATGCCACTCATGGAAAGCAGAGCAATGATGCAATAAGTGTACCCAATCAAAATCCCAGTGTGATGAAATAGAACATGCTTCTTACAGGACTGCTGCAGTGTTCCGAGCCATCTCCTGCTCTGCCAGGGATCTCTCTTTTGGGACTGCTCATGTTGCATTCAGCCTCCTTAACCAAAAACAGTTGTTCATCCAATGCTTCTTTCTGTAGCTGAAGCTTCTGAACATATCCTGTCAGGGTCTCCAGCTCTTTCTCCAAAGAAAAGATAGTTCTGTCTTTTGCTTTGATCTCATCCATCTGAATGAACATACATGAGAACAGTGATATGGCATAAGTACAATCATGAATTCATGTATTTGAATACATTTTGCAAGTAATGGATCTTCAGGGTTCATATGTTACAGCATTGGTTACAGCAATTACTTCTCTGAAACTGTAAGAGCACAAAATAGTTCAGTGCATATAAGGATATACTATACCTATTTAAAATTAAACATGATCTTTAAGTTACGTATTTTGTCTGTACTATTAACTTGTTTTAATGTAATATTCCATGGCTCAAAAAGTGGCACAAAAGAATACAAATAAACAAGCAAATCTGTATGTTGATATTTTAAATGTAATTTTTAATTGTCCTTACATTAGAAACCCATGGCAAGTGTAAAGCCTGCAACATCTACAGGTAGCTTGGTGCAAAAATAACCTAATTCACCAAATACATTCTATCTCAGGTTTGAGAAACAGCCTGATCAGTTTGCATCATTCTGAAAATATTCTGGTTTGAACCTGAATCTTGAGTTAAATATGAGAAGTAGAACCCTGTTCCACTATAGCAGGGGTGTCAAACTCGTGTCATCGCGTTGTCATCATGTGACAACGTATTGCAACTTTTCCCCCTTTGCTAAAATGGGGTGGGCATGGCCAGCGTGTGACACATCCGGCCTGCAGGCAGTGAGTTTGACACCCCTAAACTATAGATAAAACCTAGTAACATCATCAGTGCACGGATGATGTTACTAGTTTGGTAAAAAAACAACCAAGCCCAGAGAGCACCAAGAAACCCACAGATCAACCCTGAGATAAAAATATTCTCTTAAGTTTTTTTTGTTTTTTCTTATTTACCAACTGTCATTCAGCTGACAAGAAAAATGAGGGAAGACTTCATGGCAGTTCTACATCTGATATCCTCAGCTCTATGAAACTGGTGAATCTCTCAGCTGTTTGTTTTTCATTTTTGGTAAAGCCAAAACCATTATTGACTGTGTGACACAGTGTTGGCTAGCAGAAACCAAATTCTTCTAGTTAAGAATGCAGTCACATATTATGGAAATTATGGTGATATTTATCAAGAATGGGAGCTTTGTGTTGAATTTCCCATAAATTATAACACAGAAAGACGAGTTTGGAAAATACAGAAGGAATACAACTTGAAACTGCCAGTCAGAGATTGCTCATTAAGCAAATAGACTAATCTTCCTCTGCTTCATTGAATAGAAGCTATTCTGATCAATAATAATAATAATAATAATAATAATAATAATAATAATAATAATAATACAAGTCTATAAATTTTGTAATCTGGACCTCTCAAACTTTTCAAAAGATTCAAGAATCAAAATCTTTTATCATTTTGATTAACTATGATCCATTCTGCTAATGGTGTAGGCACATTTAATTCAGACTAGTACCACCCTAGAATTAGGTGTTAGATATTGCATAACTGATTACCACAAACAGCAGAAGCATCCCAAGTTTACTATATCTCTGTCACTCCCACAGCAATTTCTACCTCAAACTGCCATTTTCATTCCCTCCTGTATATCCTACTCCAAATGGGAGCAACAAAAGGATTTATTCTTTAGAGAATACATACACCGTAGATGCTGCTATAGTAAGGTTTACAGCGTGATGCATTGAGTTCCTTGCATTAACCTTTGTTCTAAGCATCACCTCAGGGTAATGCCCACAGAGGGCTGGCCAGGCTAACCATCTGCCTTGAAATCTCCTAGCCTTAAAGTTGTTTGTGGCCCAGTGGCAGAATGGATTAGGGCCATCCAGGGTTACTGTTCATGGCAGGGGCTTCATTTTGCCTAATGATAGGGCCAGCTTTGACAATCAGAGAAACTGCATGATGATTCAAAGATCCATTGATTTTGTCCCCAATTGACAGAACATTCTGAGGAAGAAAATTATTTTCATTGGATGAGAAGAAAAAACAAACACTAGATCAAATAAAGAGCTGCAGAAATTTCTACATATAATTTTGCACTCGAAATCTTAATAGCTGCTTTACAAAAATGAAGCAACGTATTTGAATCAAGGCCTGATTTATAATATGTTTAATTTGGTAAAATGTGCTTTGACCCAACAAGCACGGGAGACTATACAGCTGTCAGAATCTTTCTATCCTTGGCTAGTTTTAACTCAGATGCAGTGTAGTAGAATCTATACCTACCCAAGATGTTACTGACATGGTGAAATATGCATTGTGATGTTATGACCCAAGCTCCATCCTTTTGTATGTTGTGCATTGCAACATAATTTTGTTATGATGTTGCAGTGCACATTTCTTCATTTGCACATCTTTCTCAGTAGAAACTTATGCCTAAGAGGGCTGAATCCAGATCTACATCCCTACTCTCAGTCACAGAAGTTGGGGTTGACTTGGCATTTTTTCTTCATTTTTCAATGAAGGGGTTACAGGTTGCTTTAGCATTTGGAAAGATCAGTTACTACAGTTCTGTCTAACCATGAAGTATAAATTGAAATAAAATACTAAATAAATAAAAAAATCTTCTTTAAACTAGCAACAAATAATCAAGCAGATAATTTATTTAAATCTAACTTCCCATTTTCTAGTATTCCATGTTTTTTCAATACTTGTAGCCAGCAATTATTCCCACTTGGAAACAATATATTCATTGTGTGATACCAGCTAATCAGGAATCACATGGTGAACATACCATCCTACAACTACAGCAGAACTGCAAACGATAAAAATACTGTCATTCCCTTAATAGTAAAATACAGTGTTCAAATCTGAAAATGCATATCAAATTTAAGTAAACTGAATTAAAATCCCCGATAAAGATACCAGTTTATATCTGGCACACAGAGTTTAAATTAACAAATTTCCAATTGTTGTCCACAGCTAAATTATACAGAGTTGCCACTATTTTTCCTGGTTGACATATAATAGCTCAGCAGTACTTCTGGCTGATAGAGGTATTCTTTTAGATGCTTCAATCCCATTTTTTTTTGTTTATTTATTTGGTCTTTAAAGATCACTAATTATATCATGAATAGGAGTTAAGTACTAAGTTAGCTCCTGTAGAAATGGGCCCAATATATTATCTGGCTGCTATGTTTCAGATTAACTGAAAGTTTTGATACAACTTTAAGGGTATTCTGAATCCAAAATGTGTATACAATCCAAGCAGGAGTTTAGCTGAGCTGTAAGCAATTCTGCTCTAAAGCCATCCAGCATATTTCCTGAAATTTCAATTATCCAGCTTGTTGGGCACCAGAAATACACCCCCAATTTTAAACTTAATTGCAGTACAGTTACTGATTAGCATTGCACTTTTGCTATAGTCCAGCTTAGTCCAAGCAGAATGTGGAAAGGTGACACATACAAATAGAAATCCCATTACAAGTGGTATAGCAATAATGGCGTATATACTTAAAGACATATCTTGCAGAAAATATTATCTCTGTATTCTTCACTTCATTCAAAGAACTTCCTGCTTAATTGCACAGGGGCATCCCACATCCTGCCTCAATAATCAATTAAACTTGCTTGGTCAGCGTAAGGGAGAGCTGGCCTATTTGTCTTAACAAATGGGGCATATTTCCTTTCTTCTACCTCAAAAACTGTCCTTCTGCGCACAATTTTGCACTCTTTTATTATGATGAGTACAAGCAATTAATTAAAAAGGAATGACCTCCCATCTAAACTACTGAAATATGTTCTGTGTGAGGCTGCCCTTGAAGAGCATTTGGAAGCTTCAACCAGCACAAATATGAAGTCAGTTTACCTGGTGCAGGTGATTCCACTACTTCATGAGTTCTATTGGCTGCCAGTGTATTTCCAGGTGCAGTTCAAGGTACTGATCAGTGGCTCCGCCCACCGACCCTGATGTCACCAAAACGCTTCTGCACATACACAGAAGAGCGCACACACGGCCCCATTGCGAACTGGTAGTAAAGGTAAGTAGAATCCATCCCTGGTACTGATAGTCACTTTTAAGACCTTTCAAAGCATAGGGCTAAATTAAGGAACCATCTATACTCATACATCAAATCTGGGCCAGCCAGATAGGCATTGTCTGGATCCCATCAGGTAAAAAATGTCAGTTGAATGGGGCTCAGAAGATGAGCCTTTTCTGCCCTAGTGCCTACCCTATGGAACATTTTTCCTCTGTAGATTGGGTTGTCCCTGATACTGCTGGTCTTTTGTAAGGCCGGAAAGGCCTCATTGTATACTCAGGCCTGGGGCCCTGAGTGAGCGAAGGGATTTGACTCCTGACCAGGCAATCAATCAATCAATCAATCAATCCAAAGACGGTGACCATGCTAATGAAACAGACATCTCTCCATTTCAACTCAGCGCTAGAACAGACACAACTGATAACATTTTGCCCATCAGCTACCTGTGCTTCAGCTTATTGAATTGGAGTAGTCCAAGCTTTCTCTTTCTACCGTAGTACCTTATGACATGCCTCAAGGGTGAATAAATTAATCTGAAAATAAGTTATTTAGGTCTCTAATGAGCAATTGTTCATTGCTGTACACTAGCTGATCTTTCCACATAATTAAGTGACAACAGGCAAAGATCAGTGTAGGAAGAATATGTCAATATTTTATGAGAGCACGAAGAAAACACAAAACAAAACAACCAAAATGGGAGTTCAGCAAAAATAAATTATTCCTGGAGGCAGACAATCAGGCAACACTGCGTAGATCTTCAAGACATCTTTTAAATATAACTGGAAAGCCAGTTTGGTCTGTTTGGCACAGGTGTCAAACTTGCGGCGTCATGTTGCCGTCATGTAATGTATCATGACATTTTTCCCCTTTGTGGAGCTGGGGTGGGCGTGGCCTGCACGTGACACATCTGGCCTATGGGCCACCAGTTTGATACCCCTGGTCTAGTGGTTAAGGTTTGGTCTAGTGGTTAATGTCTTATAAGAAAATACAGCTTATTTAGGTTTTTTTAATGTGGATCTCCATCCAGTATGTTTTAATTATTAGTGAACTGTTGGTTTTAACTCCAAAGATTTCCTCAACAGCAAGTCATTCAAAACTCAGGCACCAAATCTCACATACAAGTTGTGAGAGAAACAAAATTGGTTTTTTCTGAGATACAACTGTGCAGAATTCCATAGCACTTTTTCTAAAGAATGCATGGGACTAAAACTTCAGTGGCATGTGGAAAAGCATTTTGAAGACAAGAAGGTACACAATTGCAGATATTAGTTTAAACACTCATATGATTTTGGGTAATATTCATTGAGAATCTTCTATTGTCACTAAACGCATTGCTTTGTATCAGCACAAAGCAATGACAGCATAAACTGGTTCAATAAGATCCATGAAGATAACTGTATCTTATTTTAGTTGACACAGTATGCTTTCTCCCTTTATCTAATATGGTCACATTTCTTTATTTTAGAATCCTTATTCTTGGCTCAGCCTCTTATTTTTCAGTGCAATTTTTGTGTCTGAGTATTGACTGTTAAAGTGTCCTGTGCTGGTAACAGTTGGAAAGGTGAACTACTAATATGTTTTCTTCATGTTGATATGACAGACTAATTCTGATACACACAGAAGTTTGGATTATAACATACTTATAATGCATGGTAGGTTTGGAGGGAAGATCTCTTTAAGTTGGCAATCAAAATCTTTGCATATAGTGTAATGAGAATCACAGGAAAGATTATACAGGATGCACATTGAGCCATAAGCATGGCTGGATATTTAGACACGCTACTAACCAGTCTGCGAATGTCCCTCTCACTCTCCCACTTGATTTTAGAGATTGCCTCCTGGTGGGACTGATGCTCACTCCGGAGGTCTCCGGCTTTAATCTTATCAGCTTGGATCATGTTATTTAGGGCTTCGTCCACCTGCTTCTTGGCAGACTTCAGTTCAGTAATTTCTTGCAAAAGTTTAAGGCGCTCAGAGTCAAATTGTTTCCTGGCCTCTTCACGAGCCTCAATGCTCAGGGCTGTCCGTACTTTATCGCTACTCCCTTCCCGCAATGCATACAGTGCTGACTTGAGTCTCTGGATTTCACTGTCTCTGATTTTCATCGTCCGTGCCATTTCTTGCTCATGCTGTTTGATAAGGTTTTCCCGGACAGCTTGTAGCTCCTTCATCTTCTCCTCATGGAGTTTAGCTTTGAGTTCAGTGATCTGCACTGTCTGTTTGCGCTGTTCTAATTCCCGGATCCGTTTTGTTTCTTGGATTTTTTCCCTTTCAAGTTTGTTCACCTACAGAGTAAGAAGATAAAAAGAAGAGAAAATGGATACCAGCAGCATTATCACCATCATCCAAAGCCTATAATTACACAGGATCTTCAGTTTTAGAAATGTTCACACAAGCTGTAATTGGTGCACAATTGCAAATAACTTTTAGATACCAAAAAGGCTAAAAACCAGTTCAGAAGTGTAACAGAGTTGTATGCTTTCAACCAAACCTTAATTGAAGAGTGCACTATAATTAAAATCTATTAATTCATATCTTATGAAAAAGTACACATTTATCTTTTTATATCTATTTTTGGGGAACTCATACAGAACTATAGGCCTGATCTATAAACTTAAAATGAAATATGCTATTGCTGTTATTTTGTATTCAAATTCAGTGGATTTTAGGATGCCAGACTATATAATCCCCAGAAATAATCTTTCCCTTAGTATCTGTTTGTTGAAAACACCTAAATATAAAAGTTGTGTATTCAGAGCATGTAATAATATTTCTCTTTACATGACCAAAAGGAATGACTGATGTGGCAAAACTGAAAAAACAAGACGTTACCAAAACAATTATTTTTTCCTCAAAGCATCATCTGAGAAACGGTTTCAAATATAGTAAATGGGAGGCTGAAAGACAGTTTGGTTTAATGTTAAATATATTGGACTATAAACCAGGAGACAGCAAGTTCTGATTTTATCTAAGGTATAAAGCCTACTGGATGACTTTGGTCCAGTGATTTTTTTCCCAATCCTAGGAAGAAGAATGTTGTCAAGAAACCTGCAAAGATCTTAATATAGTCTCCAGGAGTCAAGACTGATTTAAAGGAACACATATACAAAAGGATGCTGCATCACTCCCCTCCCAAAAGGACCAATTCTTAGAATATAACATATGCTTATGTTATAGCATAATTATTTATTTAAAATAAGCTCATTTTTTAAAAAAGAAATGACATTGAGATGAAAAGGAGGATCAGTTCCAGTTTATAAATATTGTCTGAAGTTGAGAATTGACTCAAGCTTGTGTCAAAAATTAAATATCGAAAAAAAAACCCAAATACTGAACAAAAGATTGCACCCTACTTTATATGAATTATTTTCTACTGTAGTAATACCATGTTTTCCCAAAAATAAGACCTTTCCCAAAAATAAGCTCTTCCCGAAAATATCTAAACGCATGCGCAGCCGGTCCCTGCCATTTCCTCTGGTTAGGGTTAGGGAGACAAAGCTGAAAATCAGGTAAGATGGCAAGATGGCAAGAGGAGTCCCGTCTTGCTCCAAGCGCCCGAAATACGCTTTTCATAGAGCACATCAAATCAGAATAACAGAATAATAGAGTTGGAAGGGACCTTGGAGCAGTGGTGAAATCCTCCATGGGTTGCCACATGTTCGCTGCCCGCACATGCGTGGTGTGCACCAAATGCACACTGAGTGCATGCATATGCAGTGTGTGCCAAACTCACACTGTGTGCACAAAGCATGCACAATATGTGCCAAATGCATGCTTTGTGTGGAAAAAGGACCCTTTTGAAGGTAAGTAGAACAGCTGGGGGGGAGCAGCTATGCCACATGATTTAGATTCATTAGAAAGCAGGATTTCTTGCTTTCTAGCGAATATAAATCGCGCAGCACAGCTGATTGTCGGAAATACTGGTTTGGATAAACTGGGAGCGTTTTTTACTACCGGTTTGCCCAAACCGGTGCGAACTGGTAGCATTTCACCCCTGTCTTGCAGGTCTTCTAGTCCAACCTCCTGCTCAAGCAGGAAAGCCTGTTTCATTTGAGACAAATGGTAGTCCAATCTCATGTTAAAAACCTCCAGTGTTGGAGCACCCACAAATTCTGGGGGCAAGTTATTCCACTGATTAATTGTTCTCACTGTAAGGAAATTTCTCCTTAATTCCAGGTTGCTTCTCTCCTTGATTAGTTTCCATCCATTGCTTCTTGTTCTGCCTTCTGGTGCTTTGGAAAATAGGTTGTCCCCTTTTTCCTTCTGGCAGCCCCTCAAATATTGGAACACTGCTATCATGTTACCCCTAGTCCTTCTTTTCATTAAAGTAGACAGGACCAATTCCCAAATCACCATTTATGTCTTTAATCATAGGATAATACTTTAAAAAATCATGGCAAGAGGTTCAGTAGATCTCAAGGAATATGTCCTGGGAATATTAGTTATCATGAGCTCTAAATTGTCTAATCATAATTTAAAGGTAATTTTTAAAAAAGTTTATTCCTAGATATATACCTCAATGTGCAAAAGCTACTCAAAATATTGGCCATCTAAAAAGTCAGGAAAGTTTAAAAGTGATGGAAAATATAAAACAACAAAAACTAAATGATGATGAAGTGAAAGTAAAGTATAAACTATTCAGTTGGTGACTTTCTCCATACAAGCTTTTTATTATGGTGGGGGAATAAAAGTTGTAGGAAGAGAAATTAGGGTTCCCAAGTGATAATATAGGTGAAGAGACAGTTATTTGCTTGCCACGGTTCCAGTGTGGCATTCTCATTATCTTGCTGTCATTTTTTTTATGCTTAGCCTTAGCTAACCATGTGATAAATGTCATATCTAGTCTAGCCTTTAGATAACAGTTTTTTCCTTTCATTTACCTGAAATCTGATGACAAGCCTCCTGCAGTGTGTATAAATCCCAACCTGAAATTATGACTACAATTTCCACTCCCTATCAGCCCAAGAGCAACATATAGTAGATCTTGCTTCCTCCACACGGAGTTCAAAAGAATCATAATGTTTGTCCCTATAAATATTTCATGGTACATTTGAAAATAACATAATGCCTTTTTGCAAGGTAAGCGGCTTTCAGCAACCTCATGAGGGTAGACCACAAATGCAATGCAGCAATAACAAACACAGTTCAATAATGGAAAATTTCTGAGACACCATTTTGATTTAATGTTAAGACTGACAAATTTCTGTAAACATTGTTGGCTGGGAAAAGTTTTTAATTATATAAGATTTTTCTTTGTCTTTTGAATAGTTCAACAAATAGAGCAATAATTAGGGGGAAATGAAAGTTAAGAAGAAATGAGGAAAAAATCTGACAGAAACAAAAATGCCACTGATAACTTCAAATAAACTAACTCAGTGTAATATGGGGATGAGGAACCTGTGACCTTTTAGATGTTTCTGAATTACAATGCTCACAGATACATTCAGCATGGTAATGATGACAAAGGTTGCCAGCTATAGTTCAGACCCACCAGTCATATGAAAGGTTCCTTGCTGTTATACACTGGTCATGGTAAAATCTTTATGAAACAGTACAGACATCAATGAAGACAGACAAAAGTTAGAGACAATTATTGAGTTTTTTAAAAAAAAAATAAATACATTTTATGCAAGCAAAATTCAGTATTTCACATGAAGGAAATAAGAGAGGAAAAGAGGAATGAAGACATGTGTAGAAGAAAATGTGATTAGGTGTAACCCTAAACAATATAAATATACACTATTTATAACCATATTTTATTTTATTGCCTGTCTTCCATTCCATTTCATTCTAATTTGAGTAATTTCAGTAGGTCCCCATTTTCTTTTATTTTTCAAATTGTCTCCTAAGACTCACCCTCTGATCGTCAATATAACTGATACAATAATCAGCTGTCAATACAACTTACATGTTCAGTGCTGTGGATTTGGGGACATTCCAGATTATTTTATGTATATATCAGGAGTGGGATCTACTTACCTTTACTACCAGTTTGCAGCGGGGCTGTGCATGTGTGTTTGCTTCGCTCACGTGTGTGCATGCTCTTCTGCGCATGCGCAAAAGAGTTTTGATGACGTTGGGGTCAGTGGGTGGAGCTTCCCATCAGTTTTACTACCGGTTCTATAGAACCGGGGGCAACCCACCACTGGTATATATCCTGCCAAATCCTGTGACTCAGAGGTTTATACTGTACAAATCATTAAAATATTAAAAAACAGTTAAAGCCATACACAATACAACACTGTAATATCAAAATAAATAAAAAATAAATAATTTCAAATACACTGGCAGCTATCCAACAATCTGTCTTGGAAGATTCTTTAGGTGTTGAGTCAGGCTGAGGTCGACTAGCATTTCCTTATATTGTATTAGATAATCTTGTCATAATTCTTCAGCCTCATTCTCTAGTTCAACCATATTCCAGTCAGAGCTGGAAAATTCCCATTTATCATACCCTGGTCTTTGAAACAGTGATGCTTCATGAGCAGGTCCCTCATTTAATTCAAAGAGCCCTAGTGGCACAGTGGTTAGAATCCAGTATCGCAGGCAACTATAGGAGATGACCAGGCTGAGCCCGAGGGAGGGGTCAAATGTGTTATAAGTCATGAGTCCCTTCACGCCTGCTGGAGATTTAAGTCCAGCCACCTTGAATTCCTTTCTATTCTTAACCCCCGCACATTTCCCTTAATGGCCACTTGGCCAGATTCTTGTTGAGAACTTAAGCTGCAATAAATCTTTGTACTCATTTGAACTGTCTGAATCTCCTGATTTTCTGGGTGTTTGACACAAACTTTGCCCACAGCCAAACGTCTGATCATGACAGGCTCAGGATTGACTCAGCATAATGAATGCTGATGTTGACGGATTTTGGAATCCCGAGAGGTGGCCTGCAGCTAAGAAGGGTCTGAGGGGTTTTTTAAAATTGTCTTTTGTAAATTTTATGGGGGGGAGGAGGAAGATGGGTC